>CABFVX010000031.1:205925-274123 GCA_902151425.1 Timema shepardi | reverse complement strand
CCCGATATTTGTACCCCCCCCCCCCTCTTACTATCCGTGCTTCCTAGCTACCCCTCCCCCAGCCCGTGCCCCCTTATGATAACCTACTCTCTTAACACACTATATTTTGAAGCATAATAGGATCTAGGTGTCATCTCTATAATTTAACCCCTTCATCGCAAGCCGCCACTGAGGACAATTTTCAGGGAAATTTTCCTATTTAAAACTTCCCAGAAAATGTTAATCTCTAGGTCGGGGCAAAAACATGATAACCCTAAATGGGTTAGACTTGATATTTTCACTATTTAAACTTCTCTGAAATCCGTATAACTAGCTATACAAAATAAATGAAATGTTAATTGATATTAGCTATCCGCAAGGTTTTGCCTGGTATTAAAAACAACTTGTAGTTCAAGATTTAAACTACCAAAAATCAATGTTAAAACATTTTTTCATCAAATGAGGGTTATCATATTTTTACCCCAACCCCCTCAACAATATGTTTCACGAAGCGATGAACTAAATGAATACCGGATTCTTCCACATACTTTCAACTTAACGTGTTTCTATTGTAGCCTTGCTTGGTGGAGTTTATGAATGAATCTAAAGGATTCACGGCTTACTACGACGTAAAGTTAACATTGTCAGGACTTTTACCGTTGCAAGAACACACACACACACACACATATGCACACGAACTCTCATACTCACACACATATAATAAGCTGAACATGTCAGTTCAACCTTGACTTGGAAGTTAGAATGCATTCCTAAATCCCTGCATACTCTACCGTATCAAGGTATTAAGAATGTTTGGCAGTAAACAAACAAATAATGTAATAAATACTCTCGCATGGATGGAAAAAATTGAAGTATATTAAATTCAGTACAAGTGACAGGGATTCAATTCCCAAACTCGCAGTCACTGGCAAACCAGGCCAAATGAGTTTGATGCCCTAGTCCACATGCACACAAACGCAACAAGATAATTAATTGGTTTGAATCAAATCTCGCAGATAATATTGTTGGATTATGTTTTATTTCTGATAATGCTGGTAATAATTGGAGGTCAAACAATTGGTTTACCTTGAGACATTTCAAATAATCTCATATAGGAAAGGGATGATAAACTTTGAAATATTACACATATTATATTATAGGGCGGGGCTTGTGAATATTGAATTATTACGAATACTATCTTCAAGGGTAGGGCTAAAGAATATTGAAACATTACGAGTACTATCTTATAGAGACGTGGTGACCTGGTGGTCTAGGGGTAAGGTGTCAGACTTCTGTACTGGCGGTCCGGAGCTCAATCCACGGCCCTGGCACAGATTTATCTGATAGCCAAACCCTTCCTTCACCTCTGACAAGACATCTTGTAAATATGGGGAATGCCAGGC
This sequence comes from Timema shepardi, assembly GCA_902151425.1. NCBI lineage: Eukaryota > Metazoa > Arthropoda > Insecta > Phasmatodea > Timematidae > Timema > Timema shepardi. The sequence continues at coordinate 272,741 of CABFVX010000031.1, read as the reverse complement.
CTCCACCGTGGTTCAGATTCCACGTTAAACTGTAGGTCCTCCATTCTATCTCACAATCACCCTACCATTACACTCTAGCGTAAGTGCGTATAAACCGAACGGGTAGTAAGACGCGGTGCTAATAATAATAATAATAATAATATCTTATAGAGAAAGGCTGAAGAATATAGAAAGATTATGAATAATATTTTATAGAGCAAGGCTGATGATTATGGAAATATTACAAATACTATATTATAGTGTAGGGTTGATGAATATTGAAACATTACAATTACTATCATATAGGGTAGCGCTGAAGAATATTGAAATATTACAAATACTATCTTATAGGGCAGGGTTTATGAATCTTGAAACATTACAAATACTATATTTAGGACGCAGATATTCATTTTGGAAATATTACAAATAGTATCTTAAAGGACAGGAATGATGACTCTTGTAATAATTCAAATATTTTCTTATATGGCAGGGCTGAGGGGACTTTAATCATTACAAAAACTACTTATATAACTATCATCGTACTCCTTTACCCAATACAAACGATCATAATCAATATGTTATGTTACACGGTTTGAAGCGTTATCATCCTCGGTCAAGAATCTTGATTCAATTGAAGAGAGCCATTGTTTTTAAAAAATACCTTTATCTATCATCTAGGGTAATAGTTCCCGCCCTCTTCGGTAGCCACATTCACAATCGACTGGAATTTCCAAAGATGAGATCAGGGCTCAAATCCTAATAAAGCATATTAAGGGTGGTTTTTCTTAAATATCCTTCTTAAACGCTAGCTTGGGTACAACTCCTTTAAACTCAAACCTACTCATTCCTATACCATTAACGTTATAATTTCATATTGATATAACCCGAAAGGTTAGTAAGTAATTTTTGGTGTTGAAAAAAAAACTAATAATAATAATATTTGGTATAACCCGAAAGGGTAGTAATACTTGATTATGAAAAAAATAAAAATAAAAATATAATAATAATAATAGTCCCTGTACCAAAAGTATTCCAACATTTAAATGAATTGTTTGTTTCATTATACGGTATATTATCACCCTAATATTCTATCTTCATATTTTTACACATTGAAATTAAGTAATATTTTGAATTCATAAATTGATTTATTGTTTATTATAAACTAAGCTATTGTGTACTTCTATACTAGAGAAAAATTTCAAGAAGGTGTGAACTATTTAGAAAAAATAAAATACTTAATCTCTAATAAAGTATTATGTGTTCTTATAAACTAATATATTCTCCTCTCAATCTGAGAAATCTAAGAAAAATGAAGACACAATTCCATGTTCTTTATTTTCCCCCCACTTTATTTATGATTTAAAATGCATTGTTTGATCATGTTAACCAATTAATATGTCTAGTTTTGAAGGGGTTAACTATAAGTTAATATAAGGCGTATGACCCTAATGGGCAGTGAGAGGCGGTAATAAAAATAATAATAGGATTTAACAAAAGCATTATTAAAAGACTTAAACCAAAGGTTTTAGTTAGCTAGGATGTATATAAAAATTCATCCGCTTTCGCTTTGAGAGAGTAGAATGAAAAACAAAAATCATAAATAGCATGTAGAAAACACCTTCTAGTACTCCCATACAAGACACGAAGCATGGTCGACCAAACTGTTGTAAATCTGAGGTGTCAATACACACTTCAACTCATTCAGAATATTTATATAAACCTTTTGTGTTTTAAAAACATTTAGTGATTTCAAAAATGTGAGCCGATCTTGTAAGTAAACTCTTTCTTAATGGAGTCATTATATATAATCAGCAAATGTTACAAGGTAATTCATCCCAGGAAAATGTGTCTCTTTGAAAATATTCCCGCCCCTGGTGTTGTAAATCTGTACAAGGTCAAGTGGATTGCTCATGCTCATATTATACTTCCCGGTATCTCATATCGTCTACAAAGCTTATATCTGTGTAGTAGAACCACAACATAGCTATTCTATTTCAAACAAAAAAACTTAAAGATAGCTGAATGAACCGAGGAAAAGTAATTTAGTAACTCCCACAAGAAATAGGAAAAGATGAGGTGATAGATCTCGGTTAACCTTTCTGGTAACAGTTAAAATGGGATCTAGTGTCCACTTTACAAATGCATAGATTTAGTATGACTTTCATAGTATAGATATGATGACTTAACACTAAGACAATGCACGTACAATCAGCCTTAGTATTATTATTATTATTATTAGCACCGCGTCTTACTACCCGTTCGGGCTATACGCACTTACGCTAATGTGTAATGGTAGGGTGATTGTGAGATGAAATGGAGGACCTACAGTTTAACGTGGAATCCGAACCACGGTGGAGGCCTGGCATTCCCCACATTCACAAGATGTATTGTCAGAGGTGAAGGAAGGGTTTGGTAATCAGATAAATCTGTGCCGGGACCGAGGATTGAACCCCGGCCGCCAGCACAGAAGTCTGACACCTTACCCCTAGACCGTCAGGTCACCATCAGCCTTAGTAGATAGATGTTTTATCATTAATTATAAAAATGAAACATGTACAAAATTATATTTAAATAAATCCTGCATCGATGAGACGATGGAGCATTTATATATTTGAGGTATTTAACGTGCACCACATGGAGTAAACGGCAAGTTTGTCTAATCTGATATTATGCTTTTAGCCCAAACGGGTGTTAAGATGCGGTGTGAAAAAAAAAGTTTTATTTACCAGTGATAGGCAGTAAGGAAATAGGATTCCAGTAAAATTTAGTTTAGGGCTAGGATTCCAGTGATCGATAGTTAAAGGAGAGGATGCCAGTGATAGGCTGCTATTAGCTTAGAAGCCAGTGATAGGGAGATCAGGGCTAGGATGCCAGTGAGAGGCTGCTCTTTAGCTTAGAAGCCAGTGATGGGGAGTTCAGGGCTAGGATGCCAGTGATAGGCTGCTATTAGCTTAGAAGCCAGTGATAGGGAGTTCAAGGCTAGGATGCCAGTGAGAGGCTGCTCTTAGCTTAGAAGCCAGTGATAGGGAGTTCAGGGCTAGGATACCAGTGATAGGCTGCTCTTAGCTTAGAAGCCAGTGATGGGGAGTTCAGGGCTAGGATGCCAGTGAGAGGCTGCTCTTAGCTTAGAAGCTAGTGATGGGGAGTTCAGGGCTAGGATGCCAGTGAGAGGCTGCTATTAGCTTAGAAGCCAGTGATAGGGAGTTCAGGGCTAGGATGCCAGTGAGAGGCTGCTCTTAGCTTAGAAGCCAGTGATGGGGAGTTCAGGGCTAGGATGCCAGTGAGAGGCTGCTATTAGCTTAGAAGCCAGTGATGGGGAGTTCAGGGCTAGGATGCCAGTGAGAGGCTGCTATTATCTTAGAAGCTAGTGATGGGGAGTTCAGGGCTAGGATGCCAGTAATAGTCAGCTCATGGCTTGAAAGACAGTGATGGGGAGCTCAGATTTAAGATGCCAGTGATAGGAAGTTTAGGGATAGGATGAGGCTGTTCATAGCTCGGAAGTCAGTGATAGGGTCCTCAGTGCTAGGATGCCAGTAATACGCAGTTAATTAATATAATACCAGTGACAGGCAGTTTATGTCTCAGATACTGGTTGAGTTTACTGAGAGTGGCTTTTTTAAAAATCTGTTCAACCACTCTCCCTCCATGTAAATGTTAGTTCATTTTCTATAAACTCTACCGTCTTCTTCCATACCCGATTAGTTTTATTATGAAGCGTATATCTCGTACAAGTTGTATTAGTCCAAACCACCCGCCAATACAGCCACATAGCCACCGTGAGTGGCCACTAGCCTTGCACTAGAATAGTTGTCAAGTGTTCACTAAATTAACCATCGGGTCATCTCCTGAAATCAGATCCTGAACAAACACAGTTGAAGGAGGGTGTAGCGTTAATATGTTATGGCCAGAGGATTGTAGGGGTGTGGGGGCGGGGGGTGTAAAGGAGAGGAAAAGGCAATCCACAGGATGTCTGGTGGACCAAGCTAGGCGCCACCAATTAACGCTATTTGAACACCCCGATTATATCCCTTTATCTTTCACACTACGAGGCATGACGTCATGTCCTCAAATACTGACCCATTACGTCATCCAATAAATTATCTAACACCGCGAAAGTGTGTGTGTGTGTGTGTGTGTGTGTGTGGTGTTGGGGGAAGGGGGTAACAACAGTCATTCGCCCGTCGTGACAAGATCGAGCTTGACTATGGGGTCTTTAATATTAATTATGGTAGTTTCATTCTGTGAAGGTTTCTTTTAATAGTATGACATGTGTTGCAGTCTGCATCTGTCATGATTCTTTCAGTGAAGTGAAATTAAGCACCATGAAGGATAGTACATAATAACATTGAATTGTTGAAACATTGTCCATTCTCAAATAATATAGATTACCCAATTTTAAGTTATTATTATATTTATATCAGTAGTGACTCTTGGCTAACGCGCTTGTCATGTTGAGCTAGACTGCCGAGGACGGGGAGATCGAAGTCCAAATCTCGGTTGGGTGAGCTGAGTATGGTTTTTCTTAAATGATTTTCCACGCAAATACGGGTTCATTTCTCCAAATTCAACCTTAGCAATTCCTAATTCATTAGCGAAATTAGTACTTAAGCGTATAACCCGAACGGTTAGTAAGACACGGTGCTAAATATTATTAAGTAGCGAGTAAGTCACAAAATTTGGCTAGTTCTACTCTATAGGTTCTTTGTTCCAAATTCTACTTACACACATAAACTAGAATTGAATCGTTTTATCTTGGTTGTTTCATCTTTCATTAACATTAATAATTTTTAGTTTTTTTTAGCAATGCATCATATTACCTGTTCGGTTTATACGCCTATGTTATAATTACAACTATGGGTTAGGAATTAGGAAGGCTTAAGTTAAAGGAAATGCACCAACATTTGCGTGTAAGGAGAGCGTTAAACCATTCTGGAAAACCACTTTCAGTGCACCCACCCGTGAACAAGCCCCGATCTCCCCGTTTTCGGTGGTCTAGTCCAACACTAGAGTTGCGCGTTAGACCACTCGGCCACTGAAGAGGATTATTTTGAGTTTAATTTGCAGAGTTCCTTATCTTTCTATTCGTCAGGTATCTACGCATATAAACTCTAAAGCGTGTAGAGATGAACATAAAATGCAGAGAAAATAAAATACTGTCTATTCACATCTATGTAAAGCGGGTGTGTGAAATTTTTGAGAAAAAATCACTTTCAATATACTTGGACAGTATTTGAACCTTAACCCCTTCATCAGTGGCAAAACAGACTAGATGATATTTAAGATTGGTCCGTGTGTCAATAAATACAGATAAGAGGCTAGTTAAAGGCAAGCAGTCAGGTTCAACATCTTATTTTATAATCTTTCTTACTAAACTGAGACATATTAATTAAACCTAAAAATATTCTAAATGCTTTTTATCGTATTTCGTTTAAATAGATAGGTCCATAATAAAAGTTTTCACCAATTAAAAATAATTAGTTTACTAGCTTTGATACTTTTTGAACATATAAAACAAGAAAAGTATTATTATTAAATACTATCAACCCTCTTGGTACCGGATTAAAAAAATGATTGGTTATTCAGGTTAGTGCCAAAAAAAACTAAATAAATATTTTAATAAATATTCTCTTTTTTTAATATCTTTTCTTTTAATTTGATTGAATGGCTTAGTAAAACAGGGAATTTTTATCTTACAATAAAGACATATTTTCACTATTGTGATTAATTGAGTTTTCTCCTTTAATTTTGTAAATTCTAAAAAAAATTATATAACATATTTATTTAAATTTAATTAAATACATTAGTTTTATTTTTTAAGTGTAGTTAATTACATATTTCTACCCATGAGTCCTTTTTTACCCTAAATGTTAGGAATAATAATATTTAGCACCGCGTCCTACTAGCCGGTCGGGTTATACACTTTTAGTACTAATTACGCTAATGAATTAGGAATTGGGAAGGTTGAATTAGAGGAAGTGAATCCGCAGTTGCGTGGAGGGAGAGTGGAAAACCATTTAGGAAAAACCACCCCCAGGCCACCCGACCGAGATTCGAACCTCGATCTCGCCGTCCTCAGCAGTCGAGTTCAACACGACAAGCGCGTTAGCCAACTACGCCACCGAGGCGGGTAAATATTATGAAAATTGTTTCATCTTATTGTATCCAAACACTGTCAAAACAATTCCAAGATTAATTAATTTGTACTCCAGTAGCATACATATGTTTTGCCAAAAATGATGAGGACTGCGTGGTTTTGGACAAACTAGAAATGCTGTCCTAACACCCACTAATGTATAATAAACAATATAGGGAATAGCTAGCGCGAATGAGAATGTTTAACATAATAATTATAACATTTTTGAATACAGTTCTTTTTTGTAAGGAGCGTTAATTTTGCTAAATAAATTATTATTAATTAGCTTATATTAATGATAAACAAACCAAGAAGCTTTCATCATAGGCGAGTTTTAAAAATCTTGATCCCATTTTTTACATTTAGTATATCTATATTGGAAAAATAATTTTAAATATATTGTTTACAATTTTAGATTAACGCTCTATGTATATTTTCTATAATCACCCAAATAATCAATACTATTAAATTTGGACTATCATTATCAATATCGTAATGAGTGACACAATTAAAAACATATTCTATAAGAAACTAGAGTAAGATTCTAGTAGGAAGAAAGGGATTAAAAATACGAAAATGTAAAAATTTAAACCCAATATTGACAAAGCTGTATTATTAGTATTATTATATAAGCATTGCTAAATAATTATCTTCAAAACAATATATTCATATTCCATAGGTTTATGTATAGAACAATATATTAATGAAAAGAAGATCTAATAAATTTTGTCAATAGAAGAGACTATTCTTTTGACAAGAATACTGTTCTAGATACAAGTTAAGTATACTTTTAGATTAAATTATATTTACCTACCCATTACACTAGTATCTATACTAGTTGAGAACTGTAAAAGATTAACCAATCAGGACTTAATACAAATAATATTTTGGAGTTAATTTAATATAGAAATATATTAATTCTGAAATGTATTTTTTCTCAAAATCAAATATATATGGAAAGAAGGATCTTCCGACTGGTGTTTTAGAGTTAATGAAAAATGTTCCCCAGACATGTGTTTTCAGCTGTTTAGAGAGATAACGGCTAATGCCTGTCAACGAAGACGGTAAGTAAACCTTGATCTATAGTGTTTGCATTAGAAGAGTATTTGAATTTATGAGAGAAGTGTGCACTCCATTTATGGACTAATTGTTAGGCTCATTTTCTCTGATTTGCGGTGATTGGGAGGTTAATGCTTGAATCTCAGCCGGGTGTACTGAGGATACATTTTTTTTCAATGGTCTCTCAATCTCTCTAACAAAAATATGTATACATTTATTGGTATTCATTCTACCTACCCTAGCCCTACTCTAAAGAAAAAGTAAAATGATCATATCCTGAGCGGGGGGTAAACGCAGTGGAATAAAATAGCGGTTGCTTTCTGGGAAAGTATTTTAAAGTATGCGTCATAGTTTGATTGCAATATATGTCTAAAAACGGGAAGGTTAAGTCCGATTGTATACCGGGTGGGTTTTCAAAATATAGTTTTCTCAACGTCATTACACGCAGAAAGGGTTGAATTTCTTCCATGATATATTCTTTTTCCCTAACCAATATATATAATTTTCTAGAACTTTATTTTATACAATACATATTTTTAACAGCCTCTTATCACCTGTCCATGGTATTCTAATTATTAGTCACTTAGGTGGGCATGCGGACTAAACATACAGCTTGTCTAATCTGGTTTACTGGGTATGAACCGTTTGTGGTTAGAACCCTGTTCAGGTGTATTAAGGCTATTTAAAAAGTTGGTTTTCCACTCTACCTCCATACAAATGAGATTACATTTAAACTAAGATTAAAATTTCCTCATTTTTATCTCAAATGTGGATGACCCTTTCCGTTAACAAGTAGTGGTGGCAAAAATACTCGATTAAAAAACATGACAACAAGATTTCCACAGTTTCGACTAAGCTCTAAAAGCATCAATAAATCGTTTATATAAGGCAATGTTCAATTTTTTTAAATAAACTCTCTTACTAAGTAGATCCAATTTTGAAACAAACGTCACGAAGAACAATGATGGTCATAGTACACACACCCCTGTTTGTAAATCAAGGATTCTTAGACGTGCGTCCTTGTTACGCCAAAATGCTTTTGATTCAACCTTTACTTGAAGTGGATCCGATGGCCTGAAGGTATTTTCCATACCAACAACACCCGGTCATCAATGATGCCAAGTCGGTATTTTCCCCTTTGATGTCGCCTTTGAGGTGAAGCCGGTGCCCTAATATTGGTATTTGGAGTGTTGTGTGCGTCTCTCTAGCTTGGTGACTAGAGAGGTAGACAGGCGATTCTAGCTTCATCGCAGCCATTCAAATACAACCTCTTAAGACACAACATAAGGCGGATATTAGATGCCCTTATCTAGTATTTCATTGCTTTCTTGACTTTACTCGGATACAAACAAATTATAGAATTTGGTAAATAGGCTAAGTTAACTATGGGGTTACGACACAAATTTAATTCTATATTAATTTATGATTTATATATATTAAAGGTGAACTCAATTACTATAAATCTGAATCATTAAAATATTTTAAACCAATGTAAGTTATATTCTGAAAAACTCGTTCGGATTTGATTTAATACCTTTTAAATTTATTAAAATAATACCGTAACCCACTTATAACTATAGGTTTTTTAATTCTTATAAATTATATATTTATAGATACACTTTTTATAACTATTCTTCACTCTAAAATTTTAGAGCCCAAAAGTAAAGTTTAAAAAGACGAAGAGATATAAAAGATAAATTGAATCAAATGGAAATATTATATAATCTTAAATTTGACTTAAATTTAAATTAATAAAATGATCTAAAACTCAAGTAAAACATCGTTTGTAGCTAGACAATATATTATCGGATGATTAAACACTCCTTTCTTCATATTTTTGTAACATTTGCAATTTTGAAATATATGTTCTTAGAATATTACTGGCTTACTCAATCTGGTAGTGTAGTTCCTGTCAAAGAAGGATTTATGTGAATTTCTACAGCTTTGTTAATGAAGGGAATTGTGATATGGAATATAGAAAACAAATTTTTATCAGCTTAGCAGATTTTAATTGTGTCTTGATTTTAAAAAACACCTTTATTACTTTTTTAATATATCTTATTTCGTTAATAAATATTTTAAGTGTTAAAACTAGATTTATAAGTGCATCTAAAACCATTAATTTTATGTTTGTTTGATTTTTATATTTTACTTAATAACTCGCTTTATTATATATAAATATGGTTTTCCACTCTCCTTCTACACAAATGTGGATTCACTTCATCCAAACTCAATCTTCCCAATTCCTAACCCATAAGCGTAAATGGTAGGCCTACTTAAGCGTATAGCTTGTACGGGTAGTAGGACGCAGTGCTAATATTATTATATTATTATTATTAATATTATTATTACTATATTATGAGAGTGTAAGTATTTTATTGCAATATCATGGATACTTTTTAAATTATTAAATATTTTCGAATATTTATAACATCTGTATTTCTTAAAGCAGTTATTTTATTTGCTTTATTTTTATCCTACAATGTCAGGACTATACAACTTATTATAGTTTATTTTGGATCTCGTTTTGAAACGTTAGACCTTTTAATTTTAATCATAGTAGGTTGCATTTTCAAAACAGCTTTAACGATTTCTTGTAATGCTTACCGTTCTTACACATCCTTTTTAATAAGATATTATTCTATGGAAATACCATAGTCGACTAAGTCTTGTTTGACCAAGTACAAAACTACCGGAGGTTTTACTAACATATTATCTAGTTCTACCCTTAACACAACCACCATTACTCTCCACTCTCACAGCTAGAAATTGTGACGTCATGCAGAGAGTATCAGCTTCAAACACATCACAGGTTCTGAAAAGAATGAGCGTAACTTTCATCCTAAAGTTTACTTTAGTCCTTTTCCACACCTATCCCCCCCATTCAAGTGCATCAAGACTGTTCGAGTAGTACGAGATGTCAAATAGATGTTAAATATGTACTGAAAAACATTGATGCAACGATACAAAGAAAACAATAGTTAATATGTACCCAAATTGGCGTGAATGTGGATAAGTTTCCTACAGATTTTAGCCTTCAGTATTAATTCCTCAGGAAGGAATACTGAAAAGTAAAATTTGGAGTAAATGTATCCACATTTGCACCCATTTGGGTATTTAAATTCTCAGGCCTATTAGCTTTGTATAATTTTTATGTACATCTTTAACACCTAATATTATGCTAGGACAGTAAAGGAGAAGATAAGGGTACTTTATTTTGTTATAAAATTTGGAAAGTTTTTATTGCACGTCAGTTGAGTGTAAAAAAGGGTATGCGGTCCATAGGCTCTGTTTATATTATTAAGTATGAGCACTAGTCTAACAACACATTCGGACTATCCAAATTTAATTAGGCTAGTAGGTTAGGAATGGAGAAAATTCACTTTGAGGCAATATATCCACCCCTTCACAGGTAAGCAAATATAGAGGACACTGACGTTTTGGTCACTTATCTAACGAACCTCTAGGTGCTATATCAAAATTAACATGGTTTCAGTCGATGTTAAATCAAATTTTAATTTTTGAAATATATATATTTATTGAAAATAGACCCAATTTGGTGGCTAAATTGTCTAAGATCTGTCACAATCACCATGGACTAGACTGTTGACGAAGGGGATATCGTAGTTTATTCGGGTGTTTTGAGGGCACAATTTCCTAAATGATTTTTGACTCTGCCTCCACATTAATGTTGGCACACCTCCTCTAACATTCTACCTTTCCCTTTGACTAGTCTACCAGCTTAGCTAATGTATCTGTAAATTTATAGCCTAAACGGGTACCAAGACGGAGCATAAGTAAATAAAATGTACATGGTATAGCCAAAATACAAACTTAAGTAATTATCTAGCTACATCCCACAAAGGTACACATTTCATAAACTATAAGTCATAGAAAATATGCATTATTTGTGTTTTTAAAATAAAATTTTTAAAGTTACGGTTATTTAATGTGGATTGATTTGGAACAATTGAATTGAAAGATCTCCTATAAAGGGTCAAGTACCTAAGCATTGAGCTAGCATGCGCCCTAGCTTCTATTCTTTTTTTATCATCGTGTCTTAATACCTGTTTGGGTTGTACGCTTATGTACTAATTACGCTAATGGTTTAAGGAATTAGTAATGTTATATTAATAGGATATGCACCCGCATTTGCACGGGGGAGAGTTGAAAACCATTTTGAAAAAACTTCAATACACCCGAATGAGATTCGAACCTTGGTATCTCCATCATCAGCAGTCTAGTCTACTGTGAGAGTAGTGCGTTAGACTACGCAACCACCAAAGATGGTCCCTAGCTCTTTCCTTCCCAACACACTGCTCAAGATAAATAAAGAATATTTCCAAGATGGAAGAGAGAAATATTTTATAAAATCAACTCAAATATATATATTAACACGCGGCTGAATTTGAACTAAGAAGTAAAAAGTATCTGATTCATCTGAAGTATTTGTGACCAATGCAGATGTATTTACAAATGTTAGAAGAGAAAGGGTTACATAGATGGGGGCATTTTATTATATGTAATCATTTGTAAATCAATATGGCTAGTGAAAAATTAATAATATACACCAATCCTCATAGGAAAAAGATCTATTTTTTTTAAACCAATGCAGTCATTTGTTTTTACGGCCCCAACAGACCATTATAAATTATTTAAGGATTATGTTTGGTGTTATGAAGAGTAATATTCTCATGAGAGATATTTTAGGGTGAGTATCTTTACTTTCAGGAGGTCGGGGCCCTTAATAACCGCCGACCTAACAGATCAGAGTCACGCTATTATACCGTTATTTATTTGTTCTCTATCACAAGTCACACATGAATTAAAAAAACCTCTGTTCGTTTTCAACTATTTCCGCCTTCTCGATTGTAGTTATAACCTCTACGTACAGTGGTTTAAAGAAAAGTCGTAGAAGTTTCAATAAGGAAGCATTGCGTTTCGGTTGTTTCTTTACATGAACAGGAGCGCGCGGCAAGAACAAGTCAGTAATAAAAGTCGAGATGAAATATAAAAGTAATAATAGTACCACTAGAGAAGCTATTAACTGATATCTGTAAAGCACGATGGTCATTCTAAAATTGGTTTCGTGTCGAAACTCTAGCTCTGACCTCGAAGGACGATCATTAAGGTAGTGTAATATTATTGGCACTCATGACCGGTAAAGCAAACAAACGAAAACAAAGTTTTACTAGGGGGAAAAGAGCTGGGAGATTAAAGTAATAAAACCAGACGTATTTTTTTGTTTTGTTTTTAGCGATCACGATATTTGTTCCTTTTGGTTGGATAACTCACCAATAAAAATGGGTGTTCTATATATGATTGGGCTCAATTAACTTCAGTGGTTTGCTTCAGAAGTAACTTAAATATTTTTTTTTTGTAAACGCTGGATTCTTAATAAACAATCTAAAATACTATTTTTTAATAACTCATATGAAAATAAATTATTGTAATAGCGAAAATTTTCCTCTTCGAGATTATAATGACTCTTTTCATTTTATGTGTGTCCGAATCCAAAAAATTGGATTTTACATTTCCATTTGTCCCCATCCCATATACATATTTCTGTTTTTTTTATGACCCTGGCCACAGATTGGAAACAATTTAAAATACTTTGTTACAATATCATATTTAAATGTTACCGGGAAAGGTTCTTTTGACATTTTGAAAAAAAAATTGAGCCTAGCTTTTAAATTAAGGGTAGCTGACAAATGAGTGAAATTTTTGGAATTCCAAATATTTAAAAACTGCCTTGGTGATTTTATTTTAAGTATAGACCTATATCTGGGTAATGTTTGACATACCAACTTAAGTGTGTACAAGTATAGATCTATATCTGGGTAATGTTTGACATACCAACTTAAGTGTGTACAAGTATAGAACTATATCTGGGGAATGTTTGACATATCAACAGAGTGTATACTTGTTTTTTTAGGGAAGATTTGTTAAAGGTACTGCAGACTGATTTTCTAAAAATTTGAATATTTTAAGAAGTATTTAAAGCGATTTGGTTGAAAATAGGTATCTCTTAAGTTTCTTAAATTACAAACACACACACATATATGTATATATATATATATATATATATATTTGTAATATATATATATATATATTTGTAATATATATATATATATATTTGTAATATATATATATATTTGTAATATATATATATATATATTTGTAATATATATATGTGTGTATATATACACATATATATATTTGTAATATATGTGTGTATATATATACACATATATATATATATGTAATGTGTATATATATACACATATATATATATGTAATGTGTATATATATACACATTACAAATTACATACAAACTGTCTTTCCTAAGAAACTTTTAAAAAAATAGAAATTTTTGAAAAACGGCCTTTAAGATTGTGTTAAATGTTGATATCTGGTAATATTTTTCATAGTAAATTATAATATAATTTTATTTTTTTAAATATAGATCATCTAAGGTTATTAATAAATTTTAAGTAAGGGTAAGATCATCTCAATCACAATGCCATTAACAATAACTGTACAACTAATCAAATTACTTTCCATTTCCAAACACAACTATATGCAAATGTATCAGCTTGGGAGATCGCACTTTAAAAACCTATAACAACAAAGAGTATTCAAATGTTATCTATTTGCAAGACAACAAACCTAAATAGTTTTAAGTAATTAAAGGGATCAAATCAGATTTACAAAGTTATTTATGCGAGCTCCCAAACACAGCCACATACATGATATCTTGCTTTAAGAAAATATTTTTCACCTAACTAGACCAACAAAATATGAAAATTACAGGGGGAAAATCACATTACACATATTTTCAAAAACAGCAACTTCTATATCTCAAACCTCATAAGGACCCATGGAAATAATGTATTACTTATTTGACTATATGAATGTTATAGTGAAAATGTTATAAAAATTATGTTAACATTTAGCTACTGTTTGTAATTTCTATTATTCTATTGTATTTATATTTCCTATTATGTTGATATTTTTTCCTAGTTTCGTGTACTTATTCGAGATTCGAGATTCAAAGTTAGATAATTGGAGACTCAGATTCGAGATTTGGAATTCTAGAATAGTGAATTCGACCCAACTATAGTTACTATTAATCATAGCTAGCTAGCTATAGCTGCAGAAAGATAAATATAAAAATAAAAATGATAAAATAACAAATTCAAAAATAAATTCTAACAAACTATTATAATTTTCAAATGAGGAGAAAAAAATTATGTAAGAAGTACAGGAATATAATATGGCCAACTCAGATGATGAGAGGAATATTTCCCGAGTAATTTTTTTAAAGAATATTTTGAGAAGCAGGTCAAAACTTTTAGTAAACTTGTGACCAATTAAATATCATAATTATTATAATCCATAGTCAAGAGCTCATATATCTTATATTCATTTGTTTTACTACTATTCATATTAATTTACATTTAAAATTTATGTTTTAAATCCTTCAGTATAACTAATTTCATTGATTTAATATTTATCCAAACTGAAATGGCTCCAAATAATAAATTAATAAAAATAATCATTTTTGTCACTAACTTAAAATAAGATCTCATTTATGAGTTAACGATCCATAAAGGCAGGTGCGTGTATTAAATATCACTCGCTTCGAGGGCCACTTGGTCTAACACGCTATTCTTGCAGTCGACTAGACTGCCGATGACGGGAAGATTGAGTCTCGAATTTAGGTTGGGTGTACTGAGGGTGGCTTTTTCAAAATGATTTTCTATTCTCTCACTATCTCCACCCAAATGCTGATACACGTCCTCTATATATAATCTTACTATCCCTTAATTCACTGGCACAATTAGAACATAAGCGTATAACTAGAACGGGTAGTAAGACGCGATATTAAAAAATCAACTAAATTTCACATTTATTTATTCATTCTGGTTGTCTGTTGACACGGAGGACAGAGTTCCAACTACTGACGGGTGTACTAGGAGTGTTATTTATCTCATTTACTCATTTCCTTCACACAAATGCATGTACAGTAAATATCCTCTATATTATACTCTTCTCATTCCTACTTCCTTAGCTTGACTAAATGTGAATAGGAAAGATCGATATTAAGAAAAGTTTCACAAGATAAAATATAATTAATCTTTATAGCCTACCGCATCTAAATAAATGTTCTAATGAGTTACTGTGAAAGTAGATGCAAAATCAATTACTTTTGGGAAATTCAAACCAAAACATGCCAACACCAACAAAAAGTTACAGCTAAATAAAATCCAATAATGGTAGTATTCCTTACCGTCGTAACTGAACATGTCGTTATAAGAGTGGAAAAGCCGTTTAATGAGTGCGTGTAGAGACAGGTGTTAGAAAGAATTCCCCCAAGCATTCCAATATCTGATCATTACATTGTACATCCCTACATGCATTTAAACCGCCGTGACACAGCTGTCAGAGAAATGTTAGTTTTACTAATGTAGTGGGGGAAAGCCCGAGAGAGTTTTATCCCTTTTGACCTAATTCTTAACTTATCACTGGCATATTTCTTAACTAAGAAACAAATGTATTAAAATATGTTTTTATCATTGCGTTTAGTATCAAAACTATATATATGGGCTTCAAGGCTGTGGTGGGGGGGTTTCAAACTCCCTCCAAAGTATAATGAACCAAATATATATGGATTTATTTATTGTTCAAACAATATCAAAATTAAGATACAAGTACCAATTAGGGGGCTATGTTATTATAAAAAACACTTCAGATAGCTTCTAGAGGTGTAGTCTACTTTGATAAAAACTATTGAACTCTTTACAATACTTGAAACAGTTTTTCAAGAACGTAAACAAACACATTTTTATTTTGTTGTTCTTTTTTAAATATTATAATATCCTTCAAAATAGTATTTTGCTTTACAGTTCATAGTGCTCTGTTCAGAGGTGACAGTCTGCATAGTTAAAAAAACAAAACTATAAGACCAAAATGTCATAAAGAATTTTTTTTAAGTTTAATTTTTTATACTATGGGAAAGAACACTGTCTCTCTCTTATTTTTCATCAATACTATGTATCCGATCCTCATTTTCTTGAAAGGAAAGCGGTAATAAGTTTAAGTAAAATCACCCTAAGTTAACCTGGTTGGTATTGAACCTTAAACTGTCCATCATTTGGAAAACAGGTATAATGTTATGAATAACTTACGGTTATATTTTAATTTTTAATTTTATCTTATTTTAAATAATTTATTTGCAAAAAAATTTCATATTTTAAAAATGAAATGGTTTTTAATTGAATAAATTTAATTTAAAACAAATAAGCTTAATATATTCGCTAAATAATAACATTATCATCATTAAATACATTATTGTCTTGTTTACTATTGTCATTTTTATGGAGAGATCTCTTTCAGAAAATTAGAGCTTAAGAAAATAATTTTGGAAGAGTATTTATTACATATCTGTCTATAAAGGTGTAATGTGTAGAAAACTAATAAGTAAATTTGGGTTGGGTGAGTTAGAATCGGACTTAAACATATTTTTATATAGAATGATCTTAATTTTTTATATCCAACCCTTATTAACAAAGACCTACAAACCCAAAGTTTTCAAGCATTCTATTTTATTAAATATATTGAGTTAAATTTGGACGTATTCCTAATTGTTAACAACCTTTTTGTGTCTTTAAAATGTCCTGGTTTTTATCTCAAAATCTTGGTTCTTAATTTCAATAAGAGAGTGTAATTAATTTACTGATGAGTTCAAATCAAGTATAGATATATTATTACTGAAATCTCTTGCGTTCTTGGTGGAAACCAAATAAATATAATTAACGATACTATAGTAATATTAACATACTTAGAATAACATTTTAATCAAATTTGGTTTAGCCGATCATATTATTTTTAGTTGGACTATATTTTTTTCAATATTTAATTACTACACAACCTTTTTTTTATTGTATTGTGTATGGTATTTTTCACTCATGTTATAAGTTTACTTGATTAAAAAAATATATGGAAAAATTAACTCATATTGCAAATTTAGGAACATCTCGTATACAAATTTAATATTCCTATTTAAATATATTCACAAATATCTCATAATAAAGACCGGAATAAAGTAATTGTATAGTTAACAGAATTAAATAAGTTATTTTTTTTTATCTCTAAACATAGATAAATGTATGTTTTTTTAAACATTTCTTGTCACCCATGGATATATAATGTTTTCTAAACACTATATTTTCTTTTGAAGAAATAAGTGTTGTATAGTTGGCCAAAACATTTCAAATAGTTCTAAAGCTATATACATTTACTCTCCCATATGGTAATAGAAAATTATAATATTATGATAGAATCCTACTAATAAATTTTCATTGTTATTAGCATATTTCCAGAGATTTTACATATTTAATTTTCTACTTTGAATCAATAGTTATTTTAATGAGTATTACATAGCCTATCTTTAAAAGTATGTTTCATATTATTATAAGCAATATTCAAAGTAGGTATCGAATAGTGACTTACATTTTTTAGCCTTTCATATGCATAATCTCTAGAAGTTGAATTTTATATTACATAAAAATATTATAGACTTCATTACAGTCCAAGTTTTATAATCAGGCAGAAATCTGTATTATCTGTGGGGATATTTAAATTTGTCTCAAACGTGAGTGATGTGTTGGCCGAACTGTAAAAGATCATAATTTCAGTTTGGGTGGCTGGATGCTGGGTGGGATTTTCAGTTTTCAGATTTGTTAGAAGTAATATGTAAGGTAGTGGATGAAAAAAGGGTCAATTACGTACATACGAGTTGAAAACAAAACAAAACAGAGAATGGCCAGAATGGTGCACCTCCTATGAGTAAATGTTTGCTTATATTCAAAGTTATGAGGAAAGGAATAGGGTAGAAATTGATTTAAAATACTTTTTTGAGAAGCTTGGTATCAGCACTCTTGACTAAATTCTTTTTAAACTCACTATGTGGAAAGTTTAGGCAAAGACCATATTTACCGAATGTATCCGTTGTTCATAAATACCTTTCGGATACTTACATAATCGTGGGCAGCTGTTAATGGTGAAGTTATGTTCATAAATTACAAGTATACGCAACACGCGTTGCACCCCAACCCTAGCACGAGTGTGTCAGTTGCATGATAGATTAACGCTATGGCTATATTGAACTTATACAGCATCCTTGAGAAATTGGGGACTGCATTTTGTACACGATACAGATAGCGTCCTATTCACGTGATTGAAGTCCACCGACCGGAGAATTTTTGGGTGACCACACAGATGAGTTTCAGGATTACGGTCTGGGAAGCTATATTAACACCTTTATATCTTGTGCTCAAGAACTACGCTTACTGAGTTTGTGTTGGTGGATATCCTACTGAGCTAAAAAGATGTGCAATATTCGTGGGATTATAAACTGTGGCAACGGGAACGACGTTAATCTTGACATTTTGAATGTGATGGTCATCAAACACGCTATAGAAAGGCACATACAGATACCGCAAAAATTGTATGAAAAAATTCTGGGACTGTATGCAATGTTTTGCAGACAAATTCTATTGACCAGTGTACACCAAATGGTGGATAGCTAATGATTGTAATACATTAACATTTGGTTATAAGAGCCCCTGTAAACGCGATTGCCAAGTATAACAGGTGATCTTTTAGATGTGCTGAAGGATCACCTTTTTTATTTTTCACTCGAGACAGTTCCACTTACAAACAATTCCTCAAAGATTTGAGATTTTAATTATTTGTCTAGATGAAAAACGCATAGTTTTTATTGCTTTATTTTGTGAACAAGGAATAATTTTTGTATATTGTTTTATTTACTAGTGATAACCTTCAACTACCTGATTATTTCTAGTCCAATGTAAATAGTATATTTCTATTTTTGTTTGTTTGTATACATTTTTAAATAGAACCTTTTGTTTGTATATAGTTAAGTGGAAACTTTATTTATGTTACATTTCGTGTAAGCCAAAATATCTTACCAATGTTTATAAGTACCGAGGCCACTAATCCCACCACGATGGCAAGACACCGTTCATGGTTTGCTCTACATTAAATAAACGAATCTATGAAGAAACGTGTATGCTTTTCATATTCTAATACTATACTAGTTAAATGATATAATATAAGCTATGCTTTCCATATTGTAAATGAATATTATTAAAAAAAAGATTTGTTCATGTTTTAACTACGGGCCCAAATGAACCCACCTAACCTATAATTTCAAGTTCACAAAGATTATAAGCTCAGTCTAAAACTTTATAGACAAGTTGAACTATCCATTTTAGGCCATCATCAGTAGCCCCTATGGATGTGAAAGGTCACGCCATTTGAACACAAAGTGTGACATTAATTTTTTTAAATCACCCGATATTATGTCTTATGGCAAACAGCAATGAGTACAGGGTATGTAGTTAATCATTATTAAACCACTTCCACTCCCAAGTATATTATCCATTTTTGGACCAAATATATTCCAAAGCACCTGGTATTTAAACAATTTAAATTTGTTTTAGTCATATTAGGTAAGACACAACATTTCACAACCATAGACAAAAACCGGTTAAATTATCAATTTGAATATAATGAATTTTAAATTCCTTGAAAGCAGACGAGATTTCAACCACTTATTGATCTAGTAAAAACATGCATTTCCTTACTGTATTATTTTCCTAATTTCCACTATAATATAGGTTTAACGAGTTAAAATTAATAACTTCCCTTCATTTATGTGTTAATAACTTATGGTCCCATATGGAACATAGCATTTTATGAATTTACTCGTATATTACTAACATTTCCCCAGCTCCAATTATTTACTCTTCTGGAATTCAATACACACCTGGCTTTTTATGTTTATTTAACTTTCTATTAGATTCTTTATTTCACTAATACTTTGCTCTGGAACTAATTGTTACGAATAAGGTATTTTTTTAACCTCAGCCATTTCCTATTCTTCATGAATATTCAAATTATAAAAAAAAATGTAATTCCCTCTAATCAAGACATTGATTCTTTCTGCCATCACATTATTATTTTTCTCTTTAAATAAATTGGTCCTAGCTAAATAAAATTTGCTACATCCGTTTAAACCTAAATAAAGTTCCCTTATATTCTTATTTTTGGTAACTCGCTAATGTTACCGTTTAGATAAATCTATTGTGTTTTTATTTAAATACTGATGTTATATAATATTTTTATTAATAATTGAATTGCTACAATGTGCTTAAGATCAATTCAATAGGACTTTCTAACCAAATTAATTTTGCTTCCCTTCTCTCCAATATTAATTTTGAATATTAGTTGTGTTACCATGGCTGCTTCTTGATCATTTTGCATAGATTTGCACTGTTAATTTCTGCATTTATAATATCATTACCGAGAATGTCCAACTGTTTATCTTGATTCATGTTTTCCTCACTATCCTGTGAGCATCCTAGGGCATTAAACCTATTTAAACCTTCAATTTGATTCCTAAACTTAACATCTGTTAGTTTTCTGAACCACATCTTTCTAACATGCCTATCTGAATTCCCTTTTTAGTTATTGATAGATTTTACTTAGGTTTTGCTACTACCAATTAGTAGTCTGAATAACAATCTGTTCACCTGTATGACCTGCCATCCGATAAGATTGTATGACGTATTTTATCTATCAGCAAGTGATCTATTTGATCATGTGTATACTCATCTGGGGAGTTCCAAGTATGATTATGAATATGCTTAACCTTGAAGCAATTACTTCTCACAAGAAGGTTATATGAAATGACCAAGTGTAACAATCTTTTCCCATTATCCTTAGTGACTACATCAAAGCTTTTCTTTACTATTGTAGGCCTAAAGAATTCTTACTTCTCTACCTTTGCATTAAAGTGAACAACCACAATTTTTATATGATAGGTCGGAAACGGTTTAAATAGGTATTCTAACTCCTCATAGAAACTATTCTTTAATTGTTTATATTTGTCTTCTGTGAAGCAATGAACATTGATGATGAGTATATTATTTTACCTCCCGTCTACCAAAATACTTGCAATCTTAATATTAATGAATTTTATGTCATTAACTGCTGAAAAACTCTTTCTGTATATTAAAAAAGACTATGCTTAATCAATGTGTATCCATTTCTCCATATAAAAAACACGTATTCGCCTGATTATACCCTACCATCCTCTTACCATATAAACGGAAGGCAATTCCAGGTGGGTGTTGTGCACTCCGTAAGGTTCGTTTACTAAGTCCGTTCCCTCGTGGAGTAACGTATGTAGCCCGGACACTCTCCCGATGGGAGAGTGTAGGAAACAGGGATCTGCCTGTCTTGGATATACTCGCCAAAAACCGCTACCAGGTACCTTTATGTGAAGAGGTTTTTGATTAATCTTATTTCTTGATCAGCTTGGTGGTGGTCCTGACCGCCAAGTCAGGGTGAGAGATTGGTTGTATCCTTGTGGCGTCATCAGTATGGGGGTGGGGGAATCGGAGCCCCTAACCTACCATACTCCAAGTGGTTAGAAGTGCGTACTGGAGGACTACCCCTATCGGCTTTCCACGACTACTTGTTAAATATATTCGTAGCTAACCTTCATATTGTATCTTCTCTCAGTAACCTGAGGACGCACTATGTCGTGGATGACAGGGACCCACGAAACATTAATTTTTATTAAAATATTATTTATTAAAGTAAAATAAAATGAGTTCTTATTACCATTAGTATAGATTATTTATATCCAGAAAGTCACATATAAAAATCTAAGATCAAAATCGCATTTAAAAAATGTACTAATACTTTATTTAAATTCAATTTTCATTGAATTTTATTTTACTACTCAATTACTTTTTTTTAGCTCAACCTAATATTTAATATTTTCCTGGGAAATTTGATTAATATTATAAGAACAGTTAAAAATGATAAATAAATAAAAATAAAACTAATTGGTAAACTCATTTTATGGATGAAGAAATACAATACAAACAGTTAAATATATAAGCTTACATAATTAATGAATATTAATATATATTTAATATGTTTTAGTTTTTTTTTGTATATATTCAATATGACGAAGTAAAAACCAAACTTATATAACTTAACTTTAAGTACATAATATGATGTTGAATTTACTTCAAATAAAACCTTATGTCTAGTAAGCCATTTTGTCGATAAAACTGTATACATTAAATAGCTCATTATCCTAATATATAGATAGTATCTGTCCTAAAAATTACCTTTCACATCTTAATTGAATACTATCACCTGCGCTAGGACCATTTTGCTTTATATCACAAAATTCACTTTAAAAAAAACATGCTACCTTCTATAATTTGGCCATAATGGTTAATTATTTTGTAATCACCACTTTTTCTTTACCTAATGTTATATCGCTTTATGATTCCTTTCTATCAAGACTAACGGAAGAATGAGAAATTATCTACGAGTCTTTTATTTTCTTCTTTGACAACTGATGTTTCCGGTACCGTATTAAATTAGATATCGATCTTTAAATAACCGAATTCCGGTCATTTGAGGGTTAATATTTATTTCACTTTTTCAGTCAAATGCATATTTGACAGTTGAAAGATTGTTTTTCTTTAGTTTCACCTTTCATTCCCAACACTCGATTCTAGATAAATCTACAATTATATATGGATTAAATAAATATTAACCATTTTCTATTCTTTTATAAATTGATTGCCTTGCTAATAGATTTGGGAAATCCATAAGTTATATTATATATTAGGTACATAATACCAAAATCTCCGATTTTTTTTCGTCATTTTATGTCTAGAGGACGGATGAAAATATAACTAACATTTATTTCACACTATAAATTACACGATTTTAAAATTAATATAAAAATATTTTTATATCTGCGTGGTTTGGAATAATATATGATGTATATTTAAAATTAATGTAAATCCCAAGGTTGCAAAATATTGTAGTTACTAGGATGTCCGTATGAAGGAGACCAAGTATCTATTAATTTAAATTGGATGTAAAATGACACCTGAACATGGAAATCGAACTCAAGACCCTACGACTTAGCATGCCGATGCTTACCACTGAGCTATCTATGATTATTCTTGAGGACAGGGTCATTCTTCACTTATAGTTTAAGGCCGAGTCGCTGATGGATCTGCGGAACTCGTCAGTAACACATGAACGATCAAATGATATCTCGATATATCAGATGCCACAGCTATCTGCGACTTGCGAGAGCTGTTTTGCTTCTAAGTATACAATATAAGATTGTAATTAAACCTAGTTTCTATGAATAATACGCAGGCTGCAAACCATCGTAATCAGGGGAATGTACGTATTTGCACGTCCATCACAGACTTAGCCTCAAATTATAAGGAAAGAATGACATTGAACATTGGATGAATCCTGGTTAGCTCAGTGTTAAAGCATTAGCGAGCCAAGCCAATGGTCTGGTGTTTTATTCCCGTGATAAAGTGTAATTTATCCACTAATTTAAATTGGGGTTAAATATAAAACTTTATTTATTAAAAGACTGACCATAGTATACGATTTTATATTTAAAATAATTAAACTTTAATTTTTTTTTTTAACAATCATTTAATAGGTATTCACTTGTAATTTTATCTCTCAAATACAGTTCCTATTAACCCATTGTTATAAGGCACTGATCGCATTTTAATAATTGTATAGTAACTAAACTAATTTTGTAAAACAAAATACTTTTCTTTTTAAATCAACGAAGAAGTTTTTAGTAAAGTATAATATGATATAATAAGTCTTGTAAACTTCTATAGAAAATCCTGTAAAGTAGATTGGTATTAAGAAGTGAAAGCTTAAACAAATAAGAGAGCAACGAGATTACGTAAGAATATATTTTAAACACTTGAAATTACGAAATTTGTATTATAATATTATTATTGTTATTTTTAGGTGTTATATTTTACTACAGGTCAATTCATTTTGTCAGTAAACCTATACCAACAATGCACCTTGTCTTCTGCCTCATCCTTGAGCTCCTAGACGTTTTTATTTCCTTCAAGTCATCTGATATTTGAATCCTCCATCTTCTTAAGGTCCTCTTTCCCTCAACCTTTCTTTCTAATACGTCGTTTAGAAGACAATCCTTCCTAAGTATGTGTCTTATTCGGTTTGGTTTGTGCCAAAGAATCACATTCAAAACTATACTCCTCTCACCCACTCTTCTTAGGAGTTCTTCATTTGTCACCCGATCTGTCCACCCGATCTTATCAAGTCTTCTCCAGCATCACATTTCCTGTTGTGTTTTGGTGCCATATAACGCAATGCAATATATAGCTTTCTATTGTTAAAATCAGTAAGATAAAAACTATATATACTTTGTATACATAATATGTCAAAATTAGTTATTCAATGTCACTATATTTTTATATTTTATAAGTAAGCTAGTATGGAATTTCAATAACTATACACAGTATGATTAAAAATTGGCCGGGAAAAAAATAATAATTAATAATTTATGTCATAAAGAAACAATTCACCTAAAATAATTTCGTTAAATAATATATATATGTATATATGTATTTAACTTTTTTTAAAGTGTTTTCCAATTTTAAACACATTTGGTACGGTATGACTAAAATAACCCTTAGGATTACTGCAGTGGTTCTTTAGTTTCCAGAGTTATTAGGTGAACTTTGAAAGTCATTGTTATTGTTTGGAAATATTGTTGTGAGATTAGACGGTGAGGGCTTATGGCTATCATCTTTATTGGAGAGGGCACTTCCCATAATTACGGAGAATAATTTAGTGCCTTAAACTATAGGAATATATTTTCCAAATGGATAGAGACAACCAGTGAGTGTTTGAGCGAAGAGTTCTGCACAATAAAGCAAGGCTTTTTCCTCGGCTGTGTATGACATCCCCTGTCTTCCGTGGATGGACAATGTTCTAGATCCTTGGGAGCAGCCTTTAAGTCGCTTGGGGATATTCCAGACGTTGTCCCCTCCGTTGGCAGTCTCTGAGACTAACTAATTCCATTGGATCAGTTTTAGTTGCTTTGCCCTTCGTCGAACTAGGGCCCTCAGTCTATTGTAAGCTGCCCGATGCCTCGGCGAGCGAGAAGTCTGCCAGTCGTGTCTTGTTTCCTCTTTTGTGCTATTAAAAGATTGAGGTCAGGGTGATCTCTCTTTAGTTTGATTAACGGGGCTTCGTAGTTAGTTGACTTTCGATGGGCCTCAAAGAGTGTTGCATTCAGAAGAGCGATTGAGTGATCCACCTCTTCGGTAGTTCCTACTTCCCACTCGCCCGGAATAGCTCTTTCCAGAGTGGCTTAGTATTTGGGCCAGTCCGTGTTAGGGGTGTTTCTTCTGAGGAAGGAAGTTCGGATATTAGTGGGTATCAGCAACCTACAGAAGATCGGGAGGTGGTCAGAGTCTAGTTCATTTAGAGTATGTAGTTCTTCGGGATGTTGATTGAGGTCCGTGAGTATGAGGTCGAGTGCATCAGGACGGTGTCTATAGTTGGAGGGGTAGAAAGTTGGTTCCTCCGGTGCCAGAACTAGGTGGTTATTTTGGGCAGCATGTTGTGTTAAGGTGCGGCCTGTTTGGTTAGCTGTACGGCTGTTCCAGAGAGTGTGTTTGGAATTTAGATCTCCAGCGGTAAATAAATTTGTCTTTGTCGTCAGAGCGTTTAAATCTGGGTCGGTGAATGGGGCCAAAGGGCTCCTATATATGGCTGTAAACATTATCTCCCTCAGTGGTGAGGGGACTATCACCCAAGTTGATTCTATGTTTACCATACCCCTTATGGTTGTGTGGTAGTGGCTTATGTTTTTCTTTACTAGTACGGCGGTTCCCCCACCCCTTCCGGTAGGCCTGTCTGTCCTGTGAATGTCATATCCGTAAAAGCTCAGACGTTTGGATGGTCGTACGTTTGCAGTAGCTGTTCTAACTCATGGGCCTGGTGTATTATGCCGTTGGCGTTCCAAAACATAATGTTAAGGAAGTCTTGTGGTTGAGGGGTTTGGTTAATTATCATTGCGGTAAAAATCAGTGACAGCTTCTAGAAGAGTTAGGGCCTTAGTGGTATTGTCCGGAGCGAATTTTAACCTGGTCATGTATAGTATAGTATAGTATAAGGTGTGAAAGGAGGCCTGAAAGATTTATGTCCTTAAATATTTGGAAAAGGCCACTTAGGTCGGAAGTATCGTTGGAATTGGCGTCGGTCTCGTTGGTTTTTTTGGGTAGGTTGACAACGGGTGCAGAGTATGTCATCTGCTTGGCCACGGGGGAGTACGTGGTCGTTGTTCTGGTGTTTGTCCTAAGTCTCTGTGTGACCTGACTTGGTGGAGCAGATATCTCCGCTGGATTTTGGACCCCCTGTGTAGGTGGTGTTAACTGTTTGTCCCGTTTTTCAATCTCTCTAACAAGAGCGGGACAGTTTCTATAGCTAGACACGTGTTCACCCTTAGAGTTAACGCAGCGTGCCGGCGTAGTTCTATCTTTTTTGGTGAATTCTGTGGTCAGGTGCTCCTCGAGACACTTGACACACCGAGGTGTTTGTGAGCAGTAGTTTCTTGCGTGGCCAAAACGTTGGCAGCGGTGGCACTGGAGTATTATGCTGGCGGATTTTTGGTATTATTCTATCTTCACAACGGTATGGTTTATGGCCCTGACTTGGTATACCTCAGCTACTGACTGTTTTCCCCAGAGTGCATACAAACATAGGGAGTGGCCTGGGTGTTGCTAATTGTGGGGTGGATTTGGTAAACAGTTGTCTCACGTTTATGGGCTTAAAACCCATTTCCGTGAGCTCCAAACCTATGGAATCACATTGCATTGTAGAGTGTTGGCCCTTGATCACTACTTTAAATGGTTTATCTTTCTGCAACATGTATGTGTAGTGTTCTATAAAAAGCTTCCCTTAGAGTCTTTAAGAGTGTGGAGTAGTCCCTTAGGGAGGAAGTAATTATTTTAATCCCCTGTGCAATGCAGTAGAGTTTGTATTCCTCTTTCAGATTCTGTTTAGGAGTTTGGCTATGTTGTTATATTCCGCTGCGTTCGAAACCACTATCGGTGGTGTCTTTATCCTTTTTGGTTGAAGTCTCTTCACACTGGGAGTCGTCTATCGACTCCATAGCGGTGCCCTCTTGGTCATTGGTGACTTGCCCACTAACTAGTGCGGTGAATTGATTTGTTACCTTAATCGCCTTTGGGACTGGAACATCAAATCTCGGTTTGGCCTGTGTTTCCGTTTTAGAGTCGAGGCAGGTTCAAAGCTTAAAACAGATTGGTGCTGGTTACCTGCTCTATTACGCGTTTGTCCATGTTACCTTTTCCTGTGAGTGGTGTGTTCATGTTCCCATCCTGGGACTCCTCTGACATGGTGTCCTCCTCTTCTTCATCTCCGGTGACGTCAACTTCAGATCCAGTAGACATTTTAATATTTCGAGGGTTTGGCTGTTGCTCTTCCACACGATTTTGGGTTCGGCCAGTCGGTCGACCGTTCACTGGCCGTTTACGACGACACTAAAAATCGTTCATTGAACCGGCACTCGTAATGTAGAAATATTGGCCCTGAAAGGGGCCGAAAGATTTTACGTTAAAAAACCGAAGATTTGAATTTAATGGTTCAAAGCACAGACCGGTAAAAGATCACTGGTAATCCACGGAAAATCACTCAACTTCGGCCTTAAAAAGGCTTCTGAAGAACAGTAACCGTCGGTTGAAAAACACCATGCGCCTCCACGATCCCGATCTTGATCGTCGATCTCTCGATGATGATCTTATTTTCACCATTTACAACTATCAATAGTTATACAAAAATTAGTTAAATGCGGCTCTTGATTCATGACGAGCCGGCATAGCTCAGTGTTAGATTAGTGGCACGTAGAACAGGGTTCGATTCCCATATCCGGAACTTTCAATTAATTGAAGGAGTAGCTAACTAATTCAGATTTAAATTTATTAATATTATTTGTACTATTTGTAGTATGTATGGTATATAAGGTATTATATGACATTTTTTAATTCAAACAATAAAAATTACACATGGTTAAACATTATATTTCCCAGTATTTGAATAGTATGGCAATGCTGGTAGTGACGGCCACTTTGGATTCCCTCTATATAAGTGTTGTTATATCCTACTATGTGAGGTGGTGGTCCGTACAAAATATTAATAGTAGAGTGCACAGGGAGAATATGAGTAATTACCAGTTTTCTGACCATTCACCAGGTTAGGATTTTGAGTTTTTGACTGAAAGGCATTTAACCTAAAGAAAAATACCTACATTATTACAGAAATTAGTTATAAGCACCAAATTTGATTGGGTGAGATTATTTAGACTCTTGCATTCTTTCTCTATAAGAAAAAGTTAATTTAAATGCGCCAAATGATCATTTTAATATAACCCAACCTTTCTTTCACACTCTCGAAATCCACCCACTTAGTCTAGTTTCCATTGAAGGTTGTGGGAAATCGATCCAAGAGCCCTCTAGCTAGCAGGTGTAGAAACACGTCTGATGACCGGAAGAGGTGTGTTGATCCAAACATAGTGCGAGTGTTAGAAACCTAATAAAAGGTGGGATCTCATCCAGATAGAAAAGGCTAGGAGGGACACGTCATAAACTCACATGGGATGGGATTTGGAAATGATGCTTGCCTCCCGTTTTGGGTGCTAATAAAGTGTAAATGGAAGGGTAATGGTTCAAACCAAGTTCTAATATAGGGGTAGAAGACATTTAAGAATTGGAAGGTCGTATTCTACTTTACAAATTCCTTATAGGGTCACACAAATCATGAACAGTAAATTCTGCAAAAATAATAGGAGGTACCTACCTTATAATATAGTGTACAGTACATTCAAGAACCCATAAACGATCAAACGGTGATATGATCTAACTTTATTTTTCTGTGTTTTTTCCACGAATAACATTAACTGAATATTTAGCTCATTTATGAGAACCTTTAAATTCAACGAATACCAATTTCAATGTTGTATATTATTTTTATACATTCATAAAGCAGGGGTTTCCAAACTTATTTGGACTACGATCCACTTATACTCAAAATTTTATAAGGTGTAATTTTTCTTTGTAGTGCAAAATGTCACAAATATAATAGTTTGATATAATTTAAGAATACGTAAACAAATATTATTGTATCTGGAACAATCCGGAACAAACGAATAAAAACTATTAAAATTGCAACAAAATAATTTTTTAAATGGGTGTATGTTAGTATAGAGGGGGAGGGGGTCAACTTCACGGACGTGCCCCCCACTCACCAATTCGAAACTACTGTCATACAGGAACTACATTTTTAAAAATAATTCCCAAACTATAAAATATTTGATAAAAACAGTTTTTTCCCTTTTACTTAAGTTTATTCCTCATAGATCTGGGTACATTGAGATCTCAGTTTTGTCAGCTTTGTCAAATTTGTCGACTTGGTCAGCTTTGTCAATTTTGTCAACTATATCAAATGTGTCGTGTGCGAAACTAAATCGATGTTTTCGAATCAAGCTGACGTTGCACCGA
Source organism: Timema shepardi (assembly GCA_902151425.1). Classification (NCBI taxonomy): domain Eukaryota; kingdom Metazoa; phylum Arthropoda; class Insecta; order Phasmatodea; family Timematidae; genus Timema; species Timema shepardi. Next base: position 243,062 of record CABFVX010000031.1, on the reverse strand, counting down.
GCGCTCGTAGTGAGTGGTTTTCGTGACAAATTAATAACATTATAGTGCAAAAACCATAAGTTGACAAAACAATTTATTTTTTGACATTTGTTTTTAGAAATAACAATTTCCTAGTTTTTTAATTAACAAGAATGATTAGTATTTTAAAATTTATTTCTTAGAAATAATAATTTAAATGTTTTTAATAACTGAAATACATGCTGTTTGAGAATATATTATCTATACATAATGACGAAACATAAATAACAAAATTATGAGAAAAGGCCTAAGATATACAAATATGGATACTATTTAGTTCCAGTAATCCGACATTAAAGACACAAACTACTATTAACACTGCATATTAACACAAATGCAATTAAAACATATTTGATAAGTTTAAACCACTAATTTGTATTTAATGTTTTTGTAAGAATTGAGTCAAGTTCACTGTTTTGCAATTATGAATATCTAATCTGAATCTAAAATTTATCATTTAGTCCCGAATCTCAAATCTGAATCAGAATATTGGAAAAAAATTATGATCATAAGAGGAAATATAAATATAAAAGTATAATAGAACACATAAATAGTAGCTAAATATAAACCTTCTTTCTTATAATCCATTTATTATTAAATTCATACAATTAGTTAACTTTAAAACTATTGGTATCTAGCCTGGTTGTTAAGTTTATTCTATAATTATAATTAGTTCATAACCACCAATAAACAGTATTAGATCTCTATAGCCAATTTCACTTGAAAAATTGAATACTTTTTTTATTTTCAAGGATTTGTGTGTGTCTCAAATCTGAAATATTCTTGAATCTCGAATGTCCTTAAGGATTCTTGGGATTAAAGGGCTTCAAGGGCACATCGCTAGCTTTTTTTATAGGGTAACCAAAGGAAATAATAAAAGTTACAAGAAAATTACTTTATTATTAAAATAAACATTACCAATGGCAGTTATTTGCTTATGATTGTAAAATATTTTTAATTCGCTCGATTATTTGAGAAATATAATATGGATGACCTTATACACCTTTGGTCATACTTAAATTTTAGATTAAAATTATTAATAAAATATATTACTTGCTGTGGTCAATTAAGCAGCAGTCATATCAGCTATCTTATTATGCCTGAGCTAATTCCTGATTTAATCCTATTGGGAGATGCTTTGAATAATTTGTCTGAATATTAATACTATTCAAAGATATAATGCCTTTTAAAGTTATGAGAAATGTGTCCATAACTATGCCTACTAATGAATAAAGTGTTTTAATGTTAGCGCTATTACATAGCGTCTAAAACCTAAATGATAGAATAAACTCTTAAAACTCAATAATTATTTTGATTAAACATCCTACAGTCATAGCAATGATATGCAGTCAATGCATTGGCTGGTTAGTTTGGATAAGATTAACAATAACTGACCGTTACTTAATTTATTAGCTCTTTGTTAATACAGTCAGTTACTAATATGATGCAGTATGGCCACCGATTAAGTGCAATTAGTGTGTTATTTTAATTGAATTATTATGAGAGGAATTGGTTCAAATACGGTTGTATATGGGCAACAGATGTGTATAAACCTATGGGATTCTAAAAGATTTTTGACTTTGTTAGTGTGGTTTATAAATGTTAACTAAACTAATATTAATTAAATTAGAAGAATGAGAATCCGAAATGTTTAGTTAGAAGTCTACCAAAGTGCTATATAACTGGTCAGGATTTGAATACTGATCCACCCTTAACCTTACAACCAGTATGGATGATACATATATGTACAGTATGTGTTGAGTATTTAGAACCCTCAATATTTTATTCAATTATACATTGTTAGTAGGGATAGAACTATATTAATTGAACTGTAAAGCTGATTAGGGCCCATAAAAATCCATGTTGTATTATAGATGCAAGCTTATGTTATAGGCTATAAATGAAAAAAAAATGTTTTTTTATAAATGTTTTATTTGGGGATAAGAACATCAACATTGTTTTAAATATAATGCTGAAAATATTGCTCATACCATAAATATTGTATTCACTATACACGTTTGTATTGTGAATAATATCGTTGTTTAGTGATAATCCTTATTTAGGAAAAAACCCGTCAATCTTTTTCTAATTTTTATGAAAATTTATGGGCAAAAAACCTCAATAAGGTTGAGTATCATGCTAATATTAGGGCTAAGTGATAAACATATTATTCAGATAATTTTAATAGTCATTTTAATTGAGTAATTAAACATGGGCTATATATTGTTTAATGACCATCCTTATTAAGGTGGTAAGCTTATCCTGATTATTTTTAATAATAATTTCTAAACTAAATAATTCAAAGTTTTTTGAGAAGCTAGAATATTAATATTGGTTATCATTATACTATTAAAATTAAATGAACTGGTTTTACTAAGCTATTACTAATGAAATAGAATAAGGCGTTGAAGAAATACCCCTTCATTGTGTTTTAGATGACACAAAATATTCTATTGTTCTTTGTTTTTATTAAATTTACTGTTAGCCTTTTAATAAATCTTATTTAAAAGTCTTGACTCTACCTTCCGTGACTAGATAAAATACATTTGTTTTAACTCCGAATAAAAATTTAATATTAGCACACAAAGGAATATTATTTTGAAGAATAAGGGAGAAAAACCATATCTTCAGTAAGGTTGAGAGAAGGGTCTAAAAGGGAAGCGTGTGGGTGTGTACCTAGTTACGCCCTTATACGTATTTAGCTGATCTGCTTTCTTGTCATAGTGAAATTCAATAGGTAATAAACCAAAGGAAGGTGTGAGTCCGAAATGCTAGAGTAAGAAGGGCCTATTTAGTTTCAAATTGACCTGAACGGAAGTCATTTGACGAGGCGGAAAGAGGTCACATGCTGATATTTCATTTCAGTGATGATCGGTTTATTGGACTGGGTCCCGGAAAATAAAGTCAGAATGAGTGGAGATAAAGTGGCCCTGAGGTACATTATTTGCATAAGTGTTTTATCACACCATGTTTTATCACCTATCTGGGCTCATCATATATAATTACACAATAGGGTGGAGAAAGTGTATCATATTTTGTATAGAAGTAAAGTCTAAAACCTTACCCCTGTCAGAAGTTTGAACCATGATTTTCCCATCATTGGTGACCAGACTCGACCTACTGTATGTTCTGTTTGCATGCCCAACAATTAAGGGAGCTTAGGGCTCTTACTTTGACTGGAAAGATCACAGTTCGAGTCCCAACTGGGTGGCCTGAAGGGGGGATCTATCTATGTAATATTCTTATTTAAAAAAAATAATCTATACAAGCTAATACATTTAAATGTTCTCTAAGCACCCCTTCCTCATACTCACACATAGATTCAAAAATTAATAGCCCTAAATAATTTGCCACATTCCCTCCACTCAAATAATGCTACATTACATGAAAATTTTACTTTCCTAATATATACCGCCTAGGTTTAAATATAACTTTATTAGAAAGATTAATAATATTTGGTTTACAAAAAAAGTAAATTAAGAATAATTTATTGATATACAACAGTTATTAGCCTTACTATAACAACATCTTGAGCTATTAGTTATAAATTACGTTTTCATTTGGCTACTACCTCCACTGTGGGAAACGTGGAATAATTAAACTATTTCCTAACTTGCTGGTGGAGTGGAGGTTTGTGTAGGAATCCCGACCAGATAATAAGGTGTTTTTATTCTAAATATCCCTCTTCAAACCTCCTACCCTCCTTCTAAGCAAATTCTGGTAAATGTACTCCACCCCATAAGGATTGACACAAAATTGTCCGTATCGCATAGGCTCGTATCGTTCCGGATCAGATATGAAAATATTCTCGATTATAGTTGTCCATGTTTTTTTACCCATTTTCATCCAAAATAAAGTAGGTAGAAGAGTTGTACTAGGATTTTTTTTAAGGAGAATGCATTCGTTAAAGATTAAAAAAAGATATAAATACATCATTTTAAATAGGTCTCAATAATTAAATTCCAAAGGGCATCGCACACTTTATAGGATAGGGTCACTTTTGCCCACATCAGAAGGCAACAGATTTTCCGTAGATAATAAAATATATCCAAAAGGGTCACGCACTTGGCGGCATCGGCTCGCATCGGATGGCAAAGTATTGGAGGGAAGGATTATTTTCATTTAGGAAGAGTGCTGATGTGAGCCAGTCAATTGTGTGCCACCTTCCCGCTTGCATCACACCGGCTGCTTGACTTCGATCGTTTCTTGGTATGTTCGTTACCCCTGGACAATAACTGTTGGTCAATATTATCACAAACACAAAGTCTGGTCAGTATCAGAAAATTGATATAGAACTAAAACAAATGTATTAATTCATAATATGAAATATTTTTATAAATTAACAAGTAAACAAACAATAGGTATAAATATTTTCTTTTACTAAGATATAAGTAAAACATTTTTGTATTGTTTCGCAGATATCTTTCCCATAATAAGATGTTGAGTTTATTAATTAAATATTAATCTAGAACTTGAAAAAAAAACGTTTATTGCTTTTGCACTGTTTCCAAATGAATTAGTATTGAGTAATTTATTAAAATAAATCTTTGATAGTAATGAAATAGAAATAATTTATTTAAATTGTTTGTCATGTGTGTATACAAGTATCTCAAACGTATTCTAAACTTCTTTCATTTTATATTAAGAAATAATAAAGGTAAACTTTGCAAAATGAGTTTAAATAAATGTCAAGAAACAATCGCACAAACATTCTCATACTCTGTATCATAGCTTCGAAGAGAATTTCTAAATAAAAAGGTTTTCCTCACAAAAACCAACTCACTATCTTGTTAATTACAATAAACACTATTTATATATACATTTTAAACCAAATTGTTCAGATATTTTTAAATAATTAAAAATTTTCAAACGTATACTATTTGGGAACTACTATAAAATTATATTTAATTTATAAAAATGAAAATGTATTCTTATTTACTAAGAAAAAGATTTATAGATGAACATTTTAATCTTATTCTTCGTGGTTATGTCAAATCCTCCCAAGATACTAATTTGAGACCAAATAGTTGAAGCCATTTTTAAAATATTGAAAGATCTTGAAAAATCAATAAACTACCCATTAACAAATTTTTACTCACAAAACGAGTCTACAATCTTATTCGTCATACCACACGATCTACAGATATACACTTTACACAAAATAATCTGAGTAATTTTACAAATGTTTTGAATTTTCTAAGATTTCACTCCAGTTAACTACCCTAATGGGATTTTTTTGCCCAAAAACCAATGATACACGTCAAATAAATTCTAGGTATAATTTTTTCTAAACAAAATTATTAAACATAATTTCGAAAAGTTTGTAATTCAGTAAAATCACTCATCAGTAATTTAACGTTAATTTGAAGGCTAAAATTTAAAAAATCTCCCAAGGTATGCCATAAAATCTGATTATTCTCGATACAATTTCTTCTTCCTCACCCCCGGTCCTGGCATAAATTTATCTGATTACCAAACCCTTCCTTCACCTCTGACAAGACATCTTGTGAATGTGAGGAATGCCAGGTCTCCACCGTGGTTCGGATTCCACGTTAAACTGTAGGTCATCCATTTCACCTCACAATCACCCTACCATTACCCATTAGCGTAAGTGCGTATAACCCGAACCGGTAGTAAGACGTGGTGCTAATAATAATAATAATAATAATAATAATAATAATAATAATTCTTCCTCACAACTGCTGCATCGCAAACAGAAGCAATAACTATAACGTCCTCCTCACTAGAGCAGAGGAACTAGAGCAGAGGAGCTAGAGCCGGACAAGGCAAACAATTCAGAAAGAAGTCGATCCGATGCGATGCAAACAAGTGTCTGTCAAAATAAACAAATACGTTTCGAGCCGATGCAAGCCAATTTGAGCCAATCTGATGAAATACTGACAAGTGTGAGAAAACCTTTAATGTAATACCTGGCTCTGCTCGAGTTTATTAGTTTAAAAAATATATTTAATAAAAGAGTTATCTGCTGAAATTAATACCACTTGAAGTTCAAACAATTAGCAACATGCTGTAATACTCAAAGTATAGAAGTAGTTTTATTATTATTATTATTATTATTATTATTATTAGCACCACGTCTTACTACCCGTTTGGGTTATACGCACTTACGCTAATGTGTATACTTACGCTAATGTGTAATGGTAGGGTGATTGTGAGATGAAATGGAGGACCTACAGTTTAGCGTGGAATCCGAACCACGGTGGAAGCCCGGCATCCCCCACATTCACAAGATGTTATAAGTAGTAGTTTATGATTGGACTATTTGATAAAAAATTACACGTTTAAATATTGTGAAATACATAATAAGAATCAGATTTGTTTTGAAATAGCTCTCAAAGAATTGATAAAAGTTATTTGCACACAAAGTCAAATAAAAATCTTGTGCGGAAATCTAGTTTAATTTTGTATTAATTTTTTTTTAAATAAGAATATAATTTTATCTTAGATTTTCTACTGATAATAAGCATAATTTTGAAGTTTCTCATCTACTAAAAAAGCCCATGATTAAATATTTAAGAAAGTTAAAGATATTTAAAACCAGCGTTTTAATGCCAATTTCACCCTCAATTAAATGATAACCAAATGTTTGTAGTAAGTAAAATAAATATAAATATTAAATAACCTAATATAATATATACATTTATTAATAAATTAAATGAAAAAATATATACATAGCTTTACATTAACAGAAAATATTCCTCAAATGTATTTCCTTTCTACACTTTATTTTTAATGAGAATACAATTTTATCTTTTAGTTTTCTATATATACATTAAAACATTTGAAAAATTATTTTAGCCAATATTTGTGATGATAACGTTCAAACATTCTTTATGAAAGTACAATAATTTAAAAATTTCATGGAATAGGGAAAGTCATCCTTAATTATTGCAGGGCTTGTACAATTTGTCTCTTATGTTGATAGTTTAATCTATTTTCTCCAGTTCATCAATAAACTTGAATTTGTATTCAAAATTCATGGCTGCACTTACAAAAGTACGCAAACTATCCCTAACATGAACTAGTTCTATCCAGTCCACCTCATTACACACTATTTCTTTTGGGTCCATTCTAATGGTATCCTCCCATCTGCGTCTAAGTCATATCAATTATCGCTTTCTATTGGGTTCCAGTCAGTAACCTGAATAAGGTTCTAGAATCGCCGATTAGCACTGCATGCCCTGCCCACCATATCTACGAGACTTTATTATCCTAACAATGTATTGTGATGAGTACAAGGTATGTAACTCATCATTATGTAACCTCATCAACTGCCCATTATCTTCATCCCATTTTGGATAAATTATAATTCATACAATACCAACATTTACTATGACTACTTTTTATGTAAAATTCTTACACATTTATTTCTAAAAGTTACCTTATTGAAAACAGATAAAGCTTTACATTAATGTTTCACTAATATCAGAATTGATATCTTGTCTTAAAATAACAAACTAAGCCGAAACTACTGACCGAATAATATTTAGGAAACAAAACTTTCTCTTCCAGCTATACTACTGAAGAATCGACTAAAGGATAACCAATCAAGCAGCGAACGACAATCCCCTACCACAATCCATTGTCTAAGTCTGACGCCTTCATACAACAGGATCACTACGTGGATGTTGCATAGGAATTAGCCCCCCCTAACACTCCTCCACCTTTCCCCNACCCCCTACCCCCCCCCCAGCCGAAGCTGAGAACAACAAAGTCTATAGCTAGGTGTTAAACTATAATACTAAGAAGTTGATCTCAATGTGTTAATAATAAGTTATGTTAAATCATATTAACATTAGCAATTTTATATTGTATTTTGCCTACCTTTATTTTCACTTATTTATCAAAGAATAATTCTGACCATTTATATGTGTCTTAACATTTTTGATTAATATTGTTATAATCAAATTAGTTAAAAGAAAAATCTTCGTAGTTTAGGTAAAATAAAACGAGAGTTGAATACTCATTTTTAGGACTTTGACTCGCTATTTGTTCACAGTTATATCTATTCACACAAAACACGATAGATATATTTACCTTTTGTATAGTTTAGAAATGTATATTTATTTGTACATAATATTAAGTAGTTTACTGCCACTTTTAACTGTAAACAATGTTACAACAAATGATATGAAAAACTCGCTTCCAACCAAAGGGGGAGTTTGGATTAGCCCTACTTAAAGCATCTATTTTAGTTGAGAAACCATTTGCAAATATAACACAAACATAGATGGGAAGAGCAGTTAGAAGTCTCGTGAACAACTATAAATTAGATAAGATCATTCAGATTCAAATTAATTGATATTATAAAATATCTAATAGTAGCTTCAATAACGCCCAACCCTCTTTAATTTTTTAATGTTTTAACCCCTAAATGCATCTTCCCTTCTTGGTTCTCCTATACTAGTATTCTATATTTAGGTTAGTGTTAAAATATTCATGGTCAAATCTTATATGGTTTTGAATAAATTGCAGAACAAACGTGTCATATTTGATTCAAGTTTGGTTGATACCGTGTTGTTGTTCCATTGTCCTTACACAGTGCAGTGCAGTCTCATCCTCCCCAATGAGAATGTTATGGTGGGAGTAGGGAGGACAAGGTGTTAGGGGGTTTGGGTGGGGTAGGGGGGAAGCTGCCCGGGCTAAGGATGCAGGTAAAGGAAGAAGGAACACAATAAGTTAGGTTCCTCAAAGTGGATGTTGAGTCTTGGGTGTGTCTAGGTGTGGGCCTCCCACACCCACACGACCTCCGGGTTGGATGAATCACCAAGTCTTACAAATTGAGGTCCTCATATAAAAAGGTTCAGAAATATGGTGAAGTTATGTATTATTTTGATAACCGAATTTTATATATTTATGCTTCTTCGATCAAGTTGTAAAAATCTAAATGTTATTAACACTCAATTTATACGTGGATAGATTAGAGATTAAGTTACGATGAAAATTGAAAATAAAAATAAATTTACACAACTTAAAAATATGAATGGCGAAGATAAAAATACTAAATTCACATTAATTTAACTATTTATTTAAAGCAGTATTCATCACATGGGCTGTGGTGTTTACTTAAGATATTAAATTTGGTATAACTTTAATGTTTTTCCACTCTCCATATCAGGCAAATTCAGCTATATTTATACAAATCTACTTTCTTGATCCTTACCTATAGCCTTAAATATGAGGCCAGCTCATACTGGCAGTCACACGTTGAGATCTACTATTAACACTATAAAATCACGTAGGACTAGAACATTTATATATCCGTTTGGTCTATCCGTTTATTTTATACAAAGAGGTTAGGAATGATTAGGGTAGAATTAAAAGTAAAGGTTCTTGGATTCACGTGAAGAGAGAGATGGAAAACCTTTACAATACAGTCGGTGACCTGGCGGTCTAGGGGTAAGATGTCAGACTTCTATGCTGGTGGCCGGGGTTCAATCCTCGGTCCCGGCAAAGATTTATCTGATTACCAAACCTTTCCTTCACCTCTGACAAGACATCTTGTTAATGTGAGGAATGCCAGGCCTCCACCGTGGTTCGTATTCCACGTTAGACTGTAGGTCCTCCATTTCATCTCACAATCACCCTACCATTACACATTAGCGTAAGTGCGTATAACCCGAACGGGTAGTAAGACGCGGTGCTAATAATAATAATAATTTAAAATACATATCTCAGAACACTCGGTTAGGATTAGATCCCCCACCCGATTACCACTGGCAAACCAGGCATGACGGGAATCATGCCTTTATCAACATCTCTACGAGCGTAGATACCAACTACATAATACTAGTAGTTATAATGATTTTAACGTTATATAATTACTACAAAAAGTACCATCATTAGCTTGAATTAGTTGAGAATACTATAACCAAAACACGTTTAGAAACTCTAAACTGGAATATGACCGGGACTCAAACCACTGCTCAACCAATGGCTATGTGAATCTGCCTCAGATCGTTCTTGCACTAATAGTAAAAAGATTAAAAAGATACGCCACTGTTGAACATCCTCAAATATAACTAAGGAATAATACAAAGGTTAATATTTTTATTTTCTTTAGATTTGTAGTCACTCTCACAGGTGATGATGCCGTTTAGGACGTCAAGCTGGCAATAATTGTAGAATCTCCAACTTAAGTTTGCCTATGTAGGGAATCTAGTCTAAAATTACATACCACTTTGAAATTGCTCAGCAGAAACTTAAGCAACATTAATTTAACAAAAATAAATATATAATAATAATCATAAACATAGGTGTAATGCATGATAGGGTATGGTACCTAATAATTTAATAAGCCTATACATATTTATATTTGTTTATTCTAATTATTATTATTATTATTATTATTATTATTATTATTATTATTATTAGCACCGCGTCTTAATACCCGTTCGGCTTATGCGCATTTTATTATTATTATAATAGTTTCACCTAAAGTGTCATTCTAGGCTTAATGAGCGGGTAAGATAACATAGGGTATGCCATTTTATCCTGACAATAAATAATTAATAATGTACCGATTATTATCACCTGGAACCTATACAAGATTATAATACAAGAGCGTTTTATTAATATGGCCAGTTTAACTAAATGCTTTCAAAAATTTACATTTAATTTGTCTAGTTAGATTAAAAAGTTACTTCTTTTAATAATTTACATACATTACAAATAAATGTTTTAGCTTATTTTCAAGTCCTACACACTCCGAGTATAACCATAAATTACAACAAATGCACTGAATCCAAAGTTCACCACGTTTTGATTGAGAGAGCTATTCATAACAGTAAAAAAAAAGGTCATTCTTCTTCACCATCGTCATAATCATTGTTGAATATCTTTCTTGAAACAGGTCATCTTAATTTAATATTAGTTATTTGCGAACTTATCTTGTTAACCTTCTTAATTCTTTATCTAGGTTTTCTGCAGATTTATCTTGAATTGTGTTTAAATAGGGGCTACTAGTTAGCACAACATTTCCATGGCTTTGTTTTCGGTTTCCGGTTTAACCCTTTGATGCTACCATAAGGAACTTGGGAAATTGTTGCATCTCACCCTTTTTTTTATTTCTTTTAGGGTCGACGTGAATAGAAGATTTATATATTCACGTTGGTTGTCTGTGTTTGTGACACTTGTGTAATATTTACTTTATTTTTCTTGATTTTCTCTTGTATTAGAGACATGGTATTTGTTAGCTATTGGAACATAAGTGTTTTCCGCAGGATAGACCAAGTAGTCTTCAAACTCATCAAGTCTATTCGGCCAAATGCCAATTTTTATAAACCCGCCTAGAGCATTTGAAATTGTTACTGATTTTACGTATACAATAGAAATAAAGAACCAATTTGGTATTGTGTTCAGGATTGGACTTCACCTTTGAAACTTCTTGCTCGTAATAAGTTTCCATTGGCCCAACAATGACACATATAAAGGCTGAAATGGATGCGTACAATGAGGGGGAAGACATAATATCATTATTCCACTTTATTTGACAAAATATAGCAGTTATATGTGGTTATAACTGGCGTGTTAATCAACAATAAGAAAAAATTGGTCTTCCTGGCTCGGTTTTACAAAGGATGCAAAATACTTGAGCCACCTCAAAAATATCTTCCATGTCATCAAACCAGTTTCTTGGGCAATTACTGAGTTTCCAAAGGGAGTGTTGTTATATCTGAGCTCATTTTTCTAGATTTTTCGTGGAGAATCCAAAGCTGAGGGAACATCATAGCCAGTAGGGTTCATGCAACAGACCATTGTTACATGTAGTCCCCAATCTAAATTTTCAAAACCAAGTTCCTCTTTCTTTCCAATATGTTCAAATGTCTATGAAGTGTCTTGATAAACACCAATAAATTTAGCTACTTGAAGTTTATTAATAACCATAGCAAGAGCTGTTGAAATAGCCTCTGGTTTCCAAAGAGAAAGATCGGCATTTATCTTTCCAAAACCCACCAACCAGTCCCAACCAACTATTTTAATATAATGATTGACTCTATGTTCCATGCCATTTTTATCAGATAGTTAGTATGCTAGCTGCCTTAGCTCAGTGCAAGTCAAACCAAATTATCTTGACTCAAGAAGTTTCAAGTGGCTAACCAGTTCACGGCCAAGGGTAAGATCAAACGTTGTCTGAAAACGGGTTAGTTCATCGTTTACTCCATGAAGCATTTTGTTCTAGTCCTTGGTTTCTTCTACGTGGAGTTGCTTGTGAAACACCAAATACTTTAGAATTGATCGTCAATATCCCACTGAAATGTTGCTTCATTCTAGGATTAGCAAGTTGATTTTCTTATATAATACACAACCATTTTGTAAAAAATTAACAATAATACCTATTTTTAATTCATTCAGCAATCTTGTCATCAAAAGATCAAAAGTATCGTGTACAAATTATATTTAATTAGTTAAAAAATGACACCTGGACACACGAATCGAACCAGAACTAATTTAATATAATTAAAATATATTCACCTACCCACGGAAATATTCATAGTAACGACAATTTTCAACTATTCCGAGTACAACATATTTTTAATGAACTAGGTTGTTCGTAAATTAATTATACATACTGTAGCAATATACAAACGGTTTATTTTATTTAATCACTCTAAATAATATTTAGTATATTTTATACGTACATTTAATTTAAAAACATTCAGATTATAAAATGTAAACAATAAATCTCTATAACGTAAAAGTACATAGTATCTCATAATACCTTTTGTCTAACTATGTCATTTTACATGGTTGCTACCAAATCATATTTCTCACCCTTAATTTATAAAGTAGATAGGTTATTCAATTCTAGTGAGCTACAAAATCCTTCATTGATGAGAATGAGGTAGTTAAACATAAAAATATAGTTATATGACTTACCTTCTATATATTTTTTTTCTCTTGTCGCGAACAAAGCTGTGTCACACTCGCTATAAACAGAGCAACACTATTGCCAACCTATATTGATACTAGTAATATTCCCAGTGGCCATACTCACTTCATTTAAACATAACACAAATTAAGTCATTTTACACTGGTATTCCAGCTTAGGCTAGGTTTCCCTATTATGCTTAGTTTAAGTTTCCACTTTTTTGTGTGTGTGAGTGTTTAGCTACTCGAATCGGTGGTCACTTTATTTAACGCGTTTAACTTTTATGTGTGTAAAAAATGGCACCAAATTACACTGCCTGAAGTTTCACTATGTATGTATGTTTGAGTGTCAATTTCTAGGTGTATCGGTCTCTAAATTATGCACACACAACTGATAACGTGACATTTAGTTCGCTACTTATGTAAAAATATCATCAAATGTTCACGAAATGGAAAAACATTTAAATTTCTTCATGTAGGCCCAGTTGTATCTTTATATTTTCTTTGTTTTTGAAATACCCAGGTCAAAGATTATTTAACCAAAGAGGCAAGGATAAAAATATGTTAAAAGTTAGAAAAAACTAGATCTAAATATGTACAATCTTCCTTAAGTAGGCATTGTATATTCTATGTTTTCACTTTAATGATCTTTTGTTAGGGAGCTATCCATAACCAAGTGGTGCAAGGTAATAAATAGTTACATAGTTAATAGTTAAACCAACTACGCCTAATATACTTAACCTTAGTTTCCTTGCATGGTACTGTAAGTAAATGTTGGTATGCCTTAAAACAGTGATAGGTTGAATTTGATCACGTGACCACACTCCTCGTTCTCTGATTGGCTGTTGGTTTTCCCCCTCCCCTCCTCCTGACCCCCTTCCCAGTGTTCCAAACTTGTTTATTCTTGTCTCATTTGTTTTTTATATAAGTTCATTGCTTTTATGTCTGTGCTCAATGGTTATTTATGTGTGAGCATTTGTTTTTATCTGTGCTCACTGGCTATTTATGTCTGGATAGGACTCGGACGGGCTGTTGGAGATTTTTTATTGGTGTGAAGAGCTTATTGTCGTAGGATAGGGATGGGGCGTTGGAGAATTTTATTTATTTATTACCGTGCAGTCCACGGCGTCGGATGCTCCTCCCTCGGTATCACCAGTGAGCGCTGGGAGCATCTTCTCTGGCCGGTTGCTTAGTGAAGAATGTGACCACCGAGCAGCTGACAGCGTATCACGGCCGTAAGGACCCTTTCCTTTCCCTTCACTCCCCCCTTCCATCAAGGAATGTGTTGCAAACACCCTATGTGGTAATGGGTTTTCCCTGATCACTGGAACCAGCTTGACGGCTTGACAAGACAGGAATATAACACGACCTTTAATGATGTCACAATGGGTTTTTCCTGATGACTGGTGTCAGTTTGGTGGCTTGAGAATACAGGAATATATCATGACCTTGAAACCGTGAGATAGGTCATTGACCTGGCAACCCTCCCCCTCGGCAATAGGTTTTCCCAAATGACATCATCGTACAGTCACAACCCTGATGGCTCATACATGGCGCCAGTTTAGCAGCTTGACAAAACGAGTCAAAACAGGAATAGATCATGACCTTGAATTATGTCGCAATGGGTTTTCTCTGATGAATGGCACCAGTTTGGCGGTCCGACAATACAGGAATAGATCGTGACCTTGAAACAATGAGCTAGTACAAGAGGTCATTGATCCTGTTCATATTTGTTGACAGTTTGATGGCTCGAAAAGTCGAGACACGTATCTACGTGTAGGGTGACAGAAAGGTTTTGCGTGAATAAAACACAATATTACAAAACATATATTTATTAAATTTAAAGGTTTTACAGACATATATTAATGTTTTCACAGACGTCATACATAATATTTATTATACACTTTTACAGGAATGCCGATATATTCGTTCATACGTTGTTACAGTATCTCTTAGATGCGTTGGTAAAATTGTTTTTAGTTCAAAATCCAGCATTTAATAGTCCAAACCGACGACTTGGCGTGTATAGTATGTAGAATTGACAAGATGCAGTTTTCTTATGTGCGTTTGAGTCTGGCCTTTTGTTTCTCGCTGATGACTACCATACGGTCATTGCACATGCGTATCAGAGAGATTTCATGATTAGTCAGACTAATATTCGGAGGAGGTTTCGTGTTGCTGAAAAACTTTGATATGACCGACTTGTAGCTGCCCAGTACTCGCCACTCTGTTCTGTTAAACACTGCACAGCTCCCTCCGCATTTTTCTAGCTGAACATAGGGCATAAAGTTGTTCTTGACACACATTCCAACGATGACTCACTTGGCGTAGATTTCGTCCAGCGGAAACAAAGTGTTGAGAATACTTGTGATGGCGAGCGGCTTCAATGGTTTTGCTTTGCGGGTGCAAATGTTTTGACCTTCCGTGATGATTGTTCGCTTCGACGACTGTCACAGCTATAGCCGTCACACCGTCGGGACGCCTTTTTCATAGGCACACGCTGATTGAACGCAGCATCTTGAGGGGCGGTAGGACCCTACAGCCTTGAAAAAATGTGTTGTAATATATCACCACCTTATTGTATTGCCTGTGTGATTGGTTGGCGAGAATAGGGTTAGGAAAGTTTTCCTCGGAATGTTTTGGGCACGTTAGATAAGATACATGATACAGTAATGGCCGTAGACGTCTGAGGCGATGCTTTGAAGTTGAAGCGTGCTATGAGACGTACAGGAAGTGTTTTTGCGTAAAAATGCCAAATGTGACTTTATACGAGACGGAAGCCATAACTGTCAAAATATACTCCCACTCCGTTCTTGTCGATAAAGTTGGTGAACCAATGAATCCCAGGCTTGGTGTGTGGATCAGTGTTGATGACGAGAGTGGCAGGTAACGCTATTCTTGTGGGTAGTTGATCAGCAGGAAAAATACTCGACCATACAGAACGGAACCATGGGTTTGTTTTAAGCGCACGCCTTATGGTGTGCGTGTTCATCTTCAATCATCCAATCTCGAAGTCCCCATACGATGGAGGCCAAACAGAAATTCCATACAGAACTATGTTACATGCACATGGTTAGGCCAATTTAAGTGTTTTCAAAGACAAACAACCTCTGTCATACAGATCTACGGCGTGCATTAGCGTGTTAGCGTGTCTTTGACTAGAAACTTTTTCTTTTCTGCCCCCTTGACGTAGACGGATTCTGCACGCGTTGTGGCACGGTAGATGAGGGATTCGAGCAAGCTGTAATACACATCACCGCTATCCCTGGTATTACCGTGCAGTTTGTTTACGATATAGTCAAATTGATTTTAGCGGCGGTTGAAAATTCCTCGATAGCGTATGTTATGGTTTTAACACCCTATGATGAAGTAATGTAACGCATACAGATAAAATACTCATTTCCTTGACGATAAACTGTTTGCTGTCGTAGATGAAGCTCTGTAAATCAACAATGACGTCCATTATTTAAATAACGATTGTAAGGGGTGGTAAGCCGTTTATATTAACTCCCATAATTGGTCACGACGTTTCTGTCCTTGTCGATGGTGATGATGTTGGCAAACTCCCCGTACATGATACAGTTGACAGTTTCGGTGAGAGCTCTGGTGAAGCTCACTTCGATGCTCAAAGAGCCATGCCTCGTCAAATTCGAATGCGATATCATGTGGGTAGACAGATTAGGTGTGAGATTGAAAGCTATGAGATTATATCCCTTAGGGAAGGATTCCCGTGTGATTTTTCTACCTTTGTTAATGAGATGATACCCGTTGCAAAAAACATTGTGTGGTAGGACAAGACATAGTTTCCGTTTAAAAAATCGGGCTGTAGTGGTTTCGACGGAGCTTGTTCCTCATCCACGTACAGAAAGAAATGGTTCCTGCCACAGGTTTGGAAGCTGAACGGGTTCTTGGTGGCGTGTCCGTTGAGCGCAGCATTTGAAACTAATCCCACGATGAATCTTATGGTAACTGTCTGGTGAATACGTTGTCCAGTGATTTTCCTTGCACACCCGTAGGAATAGTTAATGTTTTTACTTCCATTTGGGTGATGAGATACTTTGCGGGACTGACGTTTGATGCCTTGGTTAAACACTTCACCGTGTAGATACCGCAAAAGATACATAATCTTAATCTTTGCGGTGAGACTACGACGGGCCTCAAATCCCTTGTTGCCGTCATTAGCCTCCTCAAAGGCTCCGGGGTTGTCTTCTAACCACAGAGCACAGGTCATATGTGTTGTTTTGGCGTCACTGTTGTAATTGAGCAGCGTCTCAATGTACGACCTATAAGCATAGGTGGTGCTGGGCAATGAGACTAGTTTTTGGTTTGAAAAAACATACACCTGTGTGAATAGCGAATGCAACCAGTTGTTGACGGGAGCTATTTGATCCACCTCTGTGAAAGTGCCACCGTCGTTTTTAATGATAGCCACCATGAGAAAGAGCATAGTCTGTGAAAGCTCGCTATAGAACTCGCCTTGTCCGGTAACGGTAAATTCGATGGGAGAATCAACCGTGAGGGAAGATACATGTTTTTACTGGAGCCATTGCCCACTTTCAAGACTGGTTTACGTGGGTGTGACACTCGCAGGACTGGAGGTGTAGAAACGACATTTCAACTGAAAATATCGACCACTTCATTCTTGGGTTTTTTGCGTCGGGCAACGACAAAAGAATGACGTCGGTGCTTGTTACGATGCCTTTAATAGCCTGAGCCAGTCATTAGTGTGTCGATCTTATGCTCCACCTTGCGTTTCAGGTTTGTTCCAGCCTCACCGATACGGTGTCGTAGAGCCTCTTTGAAAGGATGACGCTAATTAGCGACGTCAGAGAACACGTAGATCCACGTATGAAGAACCTGTTTGCCAATGGCATAAGCTCAGATTCTCAGCAATGGTACGATGCTCTTTAAATGGCCATTGAAAAAACTTCCTATCCCGTGCCCGCGTTGATAAGGAACACCGTGGTAGAACAAAGATATTTCTGTTCCAGCCTGGTTGACGTAGTATCTTTGGTAGGGACAGTCCATGTCAAGCAGTGTCTAAAATGATGTTTCACGCACACTTTTACAAACTTGAATGGTACAGGTTCACCAGTGTCTGTTTTTATATTGATCCAGGATTTCAATTTATTTTCTAAGTATGGGCACGTAGGACAATGGATCATAGATAACTGTCTTATGTATTCCTTAGAGATAGTTTATGTTGATTATAATGACGATGCGTAAAAATGGTGCCACAATTCCACCCATGGGCTGAGGATCGACAATATCCGTGTAGATGTACATTTGCGAGGGCAAGTCTAGTAGAATGTTGGCGGTGTATGGTGACTTTGGGACTTTGATCAGATTAGTCTGTGGAACGAAAGCGAGCTGTAGACTTAGTTGACTTAATACAGTTAGCAGATGTAAATTTGGTGAGGAAGAAACAACGTTCACTTTATTGTTGGGGTTTGTGTACTTGAATACATATCCAAAATCCCTTTTAAAGGCCTACTTCGTTTAGGGCTTTGATCAATTCATGGATAGTGCTGTAGATTCCAGGAGGGATGTGATGAATGAATATTTGTTCCACGACATTAACGTCCACCCAGTTGTTTCATACAATATTTTGGCCCTCGTGTAAATTGGTGAAAGAATACGGATATTACAATTCGGTGAGAGCGACTTCCCACTGGCCTTTGAGTGTAAGATAGTAAGGTAGTAGTTACGTGGTGAAATTCACGAGGCTATTTTTCGGGTAATATCTTATAGAGCTGTCGCTTGGCAAAGTAATGTAAAACTGATCCTTCATGGTAAGGCACTGACGCAACTGGCAGGAATCCAAGAATTTAACTTAGAGGGGTAACCTTTACACTGCACGTACACTTTCTTTATGACACCTTTACCCTTAACACGTTGTATTTTATAAACTTTAAAAGTTTCGGGAAGACGTACGCCTTGTGATTCGGTTTCATAAAACGTTCCTTCCACCTCCTCGCCGTCAAGATCGGTCTGCCTGTAGACGACTGGTTGTCGCAACACGACACTGCTGACTTTAAAATTTCTTCGCTCCAATTGATTTCGTAGCTTTTTTCAAAAAGAATTTTGGATGTGCTCATACAAACCATGTCACTGACTTTAAATTTTGGCTTACTATTCAAGTTTGGACGCCATTTGCCATCCGGATTAGCTCTTGACTTGAAGCACATTGATCTCTGATACGTTGGCAGGCACCATCTTGTTACTGGAATGTTTTGCGTCATTGTAATCGTCGACGCGATCTTGGAGGACGTTCATTTACTGATACGTGTTTTTTTTTGTTAAAGTAGTGCCACATGTTCCCTTTTAGAATTCTATTGAATCGTTCCACAATACTTGCGTTCACGTCAGGATTATGAGTGGTGTGGTAATGCATGCCTTCTTGCTTGAGAAATTTCCGGACTAGACATATCGTTAGCTCTGTCCTTTTGTCCGTTTGTAAACTTAAAAGGTTTACGGCCGATTTTTTGAAAATGTCCTGAAAGGAGTCTCTCACGACACTCCCCGTCTTGGATGGTAGTGTCATGGCCCAGGCAATCTTGCTAAACACGTCAATTACGGTGAGAAAGTACACTGCACCATCGTTGTATTTTCCGAGACTTCGCATATCGTTGAGATCGGCTTACCAGTGATCATCAATGTTTTACCCCACGTACTTGTTGCGTGGAAACTTTTTTATCGCCTGTCTGTGTAGGGTATAAGCGTACTGTGCACGAAGCCTTTCTCGTACTTTGTCGGGATATTTATTAAACTCCTTTATAAGGAATGCCGCCCCTGCGAATCCTGCAGCATCAGAAGGGTCGTTGTAGATGTTGGTTAAACGGACCATTAAGCTCTGAACGGCAGCAACCTGTTTTCGTCCACCCTTTTCAGTTTCTACTTCTTAGGGCGCTGCACCGTGAGAAACTCTCGCCACCCAGACGACTCACTGTGTCTTCTTGCTCTGACCAGATCGTTGACTAAATCAACAAATTGGATCCACGGAGAGGCGTGTCGTGAATACTCACGTCCCCGTTTTCATCCCAAGAGATACCACCTCGGGAAATAATATGTTCTTCAAAAAGTTCAGCTTTTTTACGTGCCTTCAATGGTACAGTATTGAGTACATCAGGGATGCGAAGTACAGACACTTCAGGGGTGGTCTTGGGGATGGTGGTATTTTCAGGTGGTGGAGGGTGTTGACTAAAGTGCAGATAGCACTGTAGCATTTGTTGGTATAAAGTCCATTTAGACTTGTCGTCAATTTTGAAGTGAGGTTTTTTTCCATTTCTTTGTTCAGCTTGGAGACCACTAGATTTTTGGCCGATGCCACTTGTTGGTGGTGTTGCACGTAACGGAGTAACGTTTCCAGGGACACCAATGTCATCTTTTTCGTGTGTTCTACTATCTACTTGTTGAATAAAGAACCGAAGACACTGCTGATTAAAGGGGCTAAAAGTAAGTGCAGGAACGCTCCTCCTTTCTGAACGAGCAGTCGTCTTTTCTTCTTCCAACACTCTCCTTGTTTGACCAACTTGCGCAATACCTGATTGTGAGCACGTAACTTTGTCTTCTGCGCATTTTTAAACGGTACCCGCCCTTTTAAAATGTTATAGGCACACTCATAAACAGAGTCAATCAGATTCTTGTCGGCCGTTTTCATCAAGGTGACACATTTCTGAGGGTTCATGCGATGCATCGCACGTAGCAGAGGGGCTTGCTTAATCACTTTGGGACTCATGGGTATGAAATGATCTGTAATCGGGAGCTTTTACGTGGTGGGTACATGCAGAACCCGATATCTGTGTGGGTTCTATATCTGAAACATTCGGGTGTACCTTGTTTGAAATCTAACAATATATACCCATGGGGAGTACTTGTATCTTTAGCGTAAGCCTCTGGTAAAACACAGGGATTTTTAGGACAGACTTGACGTGCAAAGTTTTTGAAACTGAGCTTTATCCCTGGGATTTTTAAAAAGCACGGTATAATATGCGTTTAAGGAAATGTCTCTTTGGTCCTTGCCCTGGTGGAATATATTTTGTGTATGGTACATGACGCTAACATTTTGATGATGGCATTTTTGGTTAAAGAATCGACGACCACTTTATTGGCTTCACGCATCAGGTCATCCAGGATAATCAGCTGTGAAGAGTCATTACAGGTGTCATCCATTTCCGGCAAACCCTTACAGAATATGACGTGGGGACTTGACCCATCTTATTCGAATCCCTGTTGCCATAGCAACCAAGAATAATACCAGGTGATTTTATCAAATTTAACGCCACACATTGTGTTCAAGTGAAGGACAAAGTCGGCTACAAAATGTGACTTTCCACAGCGGGAAGGTCCGCTAATGGTGGCCGAAAATGGATGTTTCATCTTGTCCATAATGTTTGAGACTTAGCTTATAAAATAAATGAACTTGTATTTATAGGATAGGAGTGAGGGTGGGTTGTAGACGTTTAATCACAAACATAAAAGTTTTTATAATATTTATTCTCACAAAAATAGCTCACACCATGAAAAGAATACATTGAATATGTATTTACAAATATATCTCACGCCGTTAAAAGTATGCTTGGAATACTTATTTACACAAATCAAAGTTTTTAATATAACTCGCGCCACAAAAAGTATACTTGGGATATTTATTTACACAAATCAAAGTTTTAAAAATATATCTCACATCATGAAAATTATACTTGGATTATTTATTTAAATAAATAAAGTTTCTACAAATATATCTCATACCCCGAAAAGTATACTTGGAATACTTACTCAAATCAAAGTTTATACAAATATATCTGACGCCACGAAAGGTATACTTAGAATGTTTGTTTAATATATATATATATATATAGAATATATATTATAATTTGAAGTATATTATGGAAACAATAATCAATTTCTTGAGCTCTTAGCGGGAATAGTGGCCTCGGTATTAATTTAAAAAATAATCTTCGAAGCCTTAATATACAATATCAGAAAGTTTTTTTGAACATGTCATACCGTTTATTTAAAATAGTTTAACTTGATATAACATTTTAGAAAATGGTTTATCTCTGAAAAATAACAAACTTTTTCTTAGAAAAACATCCTTTTATTACGCACAAGAATGACCCTTTATATATAAACCTTTTGCAGATTTAAAAAATTGATTTAAGAGATCTCAAATTTTCACAAAAATGTATTTGTAAGTTATTATAATGTATTTTTAGTCTGTGAATATAACAACGTATTCTTATTTATCAAGAAAACTGTTCCTTGATTTCAGTATTTAACTCAACGTTCAAGACCAGATTCAAGAATGTTATTTTTTTTATAGTTGGTCGTTATCAAACCAGGTACCCTAAAAATTGTTTATTTTAGAAAAATTAACATTAAATTTTTATTTATAATGGGATATAGGTATTCCCCAATACCAACTCCAAACAAAATCAATACCTCTAATTACAAGAAAGTTAAAATTGTACAAATATACATTGTCTAAAATTTATTATTAGCACCACGTCTTACTACCCGTTCGGGTTATACGCTATTGACTAAAAGCAATTATAAAACGTATTTTGTTGGAAACATATATATGTAATTATAATTATTTATAATATTAAAATACCTTATAGAAACCCTTTTCTAACCATATAACTTGATTCATTTTTCACAATATTTATCTTTGAAATAATCACCAATTCTTCCCTCTATATGAAGTCTAAGGTCAAAATAAAACTGATTATCTAAATCTCAAGTTTGAACAAAATCCATCTATATATTTTGGATAAGTGGCCAGGGACAAACATACAGACACGAGGACAGACAATATTGTAAAATCTACTTTATTTCTCTGGACACATGGCCTATAACATAAATAAATATTCATCATAATCTGTGAGGCCGAAAATGTTGTTATTACAATAAGTACTCTTTCTAGATATGAAAGAGTAATAATATTTATTTGAATCATTCACGGGTAAATACTTAATAAATGAACGTTTGTATATAAAACAAATATATACAATTATTTATATTCTAAATACTTTCCAGATAGGCTACCCATTTTGAACAAATCTGTTGAGCAATTTTTTAAATATTTCAAATGTTTGAAAAGTCAGTCATCAGTAAACTAATCATAAATTAATTTTTAACCCAAAGCCTATGATATAGTGACATTTTTCATGTCAAACACCCTCTAGATAGCAAAATGGAATAAACGACAGAGCAAGATTTATATTAATTCAATTTTATTAAAGTCAGGCTTCAGTAAACGTCCGTTAAACAGATTTGCACCCTTAAAATGTTATTTATATTTGTTTTTTGTCATTTTAACCAATCCCAATAATCGTATACCAATTTTTAGCCACTATCAATAATGTTTAAGATAATTATAATTACTATAATAATTTTAATTTTAAAAAAATCAATCATTTTTAAGCTAACCTTGAATAAATTTTACCCAAAAATAAACAATAGAAAGCCATTTTTCATGTCAAACACTCCCAAGATACCCATTTGGAACTAAATCATTTAATATATTTAGTAAACACTTCAAGAGTTTAAAATACCATTCATCACTAAATTATTCATTAATGAATTTTCACACCTAAAACAAGTATGCTATTCTATTTTTAATGTCACACACTCCAAAGACAACTATTTTGAACCATATCACTAGAGAAATTTTTATAAAGGTCAAATTTTTTGAAAAATTATTTATTAGTAAACTACCCTAACGTTCTTATACCTCAAATAAGTACATCATGTTATTTTTATGCCAAACTCCCTCAGGTTATTCATTTGGAAACAAATTATTAGAGTAATTTTTAAAATATTATAGATATTTTAGATTTACTTCCTTAAAACGAGCTTTTATCGCAAAGCCTTGTCATGTCTAAAAATCCCAAAATACCCATTTGGTACCAGATATTTAAATACATTTTTAAAATATTTTGAAATTTTGGAAAATAAATTTTCAGTAAACTACCAATAAACGAGGTTCTACCCCAAATGGAAATATATAGTGATATTTTTCATAACATATAATCCCCAGATATATATTTTAAAAGAAATCGTTAGAAAATCAAATAGTCAAAGCCATTATTTATACTTTTTAGTGAGGATTACTACATCTAGTTATAACTATCTTTTATCTCTGTCTTTTGTTGAAGATATTAATCTGTTGTTTCCAATTTCTTCAGCAGGTCATCTATTATAGAATTTCCAGCAGCTTTCCTACTTAATTGTGCCCTTTATGGTTCTATCCACAACCCGCTATTAAATGCTGGTCTTTTTAGTCTTCATTTATCTGGTCTTCATCTTTAATCTCTTGATTCCCTGTTCGATTATCCCTGTCTTACAGTTTTTCTATACATCTTTCCCAAATCCTAAGAACTTCTTTAAAACCGTCACCATATAACCTTTGTGGACTAACATTCTTATTGTTCGCACAACTTTCTTTTCATTCCTTCCCAGTTCCTTTGTTTTCTGGTACAAAAGTTCATAATTTCTTAATCTTCACATTTCTATAATCACATCGCAAGTCATATCTATATCATCTTTCTTATCCTCGTTTCACTCTATAGCTCGTTGTTTAGCCTACTACAGTCTTCTATGTTGATTTTTTTTCCTGTAATTATTTCTTATAATTTCTGAATCATCTATGTTTTTACATAGGGATTTAGGTCAGCCGTCTTCATTTTTCTTTCATTGTTATTCAGTACCTTCAAATACATGTTTATTAAACTATTCCACTTCTCCTCCGCACTTATACTAACTTCGGTCACCTCACTTAACTTTTGTTCTGTTGAATATCTTACAGTTCCACTTTTTCCTCTTAATTTTGCTAAATCCCAACTCAGTTTTATCTTCTCGTATTTCTTATCCTCTTTAGTCTTTTGTAAATGAAAGCCACCAGCAGGTTGTAGTCGGAAACAATTTCAGCTTCTGCCAAAGTTTTCACATCCCATACCTCCATTTACTCGTTGTAGAAGGGCCTTCTTTTTATTAAAAACTATCACTTTTTTGCAACTACAATAAAACCTTTAGACTTTTGGATAAATACAATTCTAAAATAACAAAAATAAACTAAGTTTACATAAAAAATAGATATATTATAAAATCGTTAGAGCCATTATCATAATTATATAAATTTTCAAAAATTACCCAATTTTAAACTACCCTTAACGAATTTTGCGCAAAAAACTAATGAGTCAGGGCTATTTGAAATGTCGAACAAATCCTAGATATTAATTTTTTTTAAATTATTGAACCACTCATACGTAAACTACTCTTCATTAAAGGGCTAGGGACAAAATAATAAAAAAATAAGGTTTTGAGGCAAACCCCTATAGACTTTAATATTAAGTTTGAACAAAATTCTTAAAATCTCTTTAATCAGTGGTCAAGGACAGATATACAGAATTGTGAAATCAACTTTGTTGGGTTTAGGTTTACAAAAAAACATTAAGTTATATCAAAATCCCTAAATCGATTTTTTTCGCTATGTCATAATATTTTATCTTGATATCAAAAAGTCAAACTTCCTGAAGTATTGCAAAATAACAGCCAAATATTATATTTGAACAAAAAATATCACACCGTATCAGATCTATCTTCACAGACAGACATACACTGTTACAGAATATTAATGGCTTCTTCTTTCATTTAGCACACACATGAAAGATAATGATTCATCATTATCTCGAGCTATAGAGTTTTCACGGTTTTAGTACTTTTTATTTATATGAGAGACTATAAATAATTCTGCTCAATATATATAATATAGTATACTATTAGTAAATATATAAAGCTAATTTTAATAGTATTTTTAAAATTCCTTTGGATTTAAAAAAAAATGTGAGTGGATTCTTACACCCGATATAATTAATTAACTTTCGTGTCTAGAGAAAGTGTTTCGATTGAAACTAGCACGGAAAAAATGTAGAGCATAAATAACAGCTCTACTAGCAGAGTTGGATCATTTGGAAAGGCGGCACATTTGGAGGTGTAGCATAAGAATGAGCTAGGAGGAAGGAAGGTATCAGCCATTGAGACGGTGATCATTGGTCCCTAGTGTTTGCGCGTTGCTAATGATGATACTTTAAGGTGTCACCAGTGACGAGTAAGATGGGATTGTAGGAGATTCAAGGAGCTGCACAAATGACAGGAAATAGAATTCTGACGTGAGCCAAAAGGGACGCTCATTTATTGGTCGTGATTCTGACGGAAGGAAAGCGCCATCATTAATATCCCGCCGACTTGGGAGGTGAGGCCTCAATATCTTAGTGTTTCATTCTACCTGTGCATGACTTTGAGGTAGAGGTACCACCCGGCAACGTGACAGAAATATTTCCTTCGTAAACTTTTAAGGAACAAGCATTTGAAATAGTTTTTTGATTTTGGAAGATATTTGAGAATTCCTATAACTAAAATTAACGATCACTATCACATGACAATGTGCTTAGAATGAATTTTACTATATGGTTTCCCATTCTCCTTCAAATAAAGTATTAATATATTTCCTCTCAATGCTTTTTTATTGTCCTAAAATACATAATTTAATAGCAATGACAAAATTACGTGTATTTAAGGAAGCTTAATATAATAATATTAAATTCCAAATGTTACAGACTATTTAAATTGAATAAAACTTATTTTAAATTATGTCAAAAACCAATTTAGAATTTAATTAAAAATATCTTTAGATCAAGACTTATATATAATTCATAGTAATCGTTTCTTGTTCCGGTTTCCCGATTTGCAATATGTTAGTACTATAAATACATGTCTTGTAAACAGTTTTTTCCAAACATACATATAGCCATATGATGGGAATGTGGACTATATAAAATCGATCACTATTCTCTTGTCGTTTTAACTTTGATTCATTTTCATGTTTGATGCTAAAAAAAAAAGTACACTAAGAATTTCAAGAAACTTTATTAAATTTGCCGTACTTTTAAAAGTTTCATACTACTATGTTTAAAGTTTAACATGTATTTTAATATTTTTAAATTATGTTTGTTTAAGTTAATCCAAACAAATTAACAGTAATAGAATAATATTGGGTAACCTCTATTTATTTCTTGGAAATTACCATTTTATAAGTTAAAAAATTTGGTTTTGTAGTATGGGTCAATTTAGTCCTAAAATGGATGTTAAAAAGTAACAATATATTATATTAGATAAGCCTCTCCATATTTGGTTTACTTTTCTAGATGTTCGATAATAATGATACAGATAAATAAATCTGGAATCTATTATTTATCTTACCTTTCACCTATAGAAAGTGGTCCATTTGCGTTTCTGTTTACATGTTCGCGATAAACTTCAATATTGATTAAGATATTTATACATAACTTTAACTCATGTATTCCTCATACAGACATTGTATATATTTTTTCAGGGTAAAATCCAATAAATCTGATGGTTTATCAAATATTATTTTTTAAACTACTCAATCAATTGTTATGTTCTTCAATTAAATAAATAAATCATTTTTCCGGTTTTACTTGATAGCTAGATTAACTGAAAATCCAAAGAGTAACTATAGAATATTTTTAATCTAAAGATAAATCCAAAGATAAATCCAAAGATAAATTATCTTTTCTCTAGATTCGATATTCCGTAATCATATTAGTTGGTAAATTGTGCTTACTTTACAAATACTAATTACAAGTAGGTAGTGTTCGACATATTTATTTTATTTGATCTCACATTAATATATATGATTTTTCAGAAAAAAGATAATTTCTCACATTAAAAGGCAGCTTAAACTTCAGAGTAGCAAAGGCATAAATCATAATATAATTTTTCTATGAATAGAAAATAATTTAAATTTTTCTGTTAACAATGTATCTTTATTATCGATAAATTTGTAAGATAAATTAGTTACTCCTGATACTTTATACATATTGGAGCAAAACTGATAAATCTAGAAATCTGAAACATTTCATTACCTAACCTATCGTAAGAAACATAAAATAGTCTACTAAATTGAGTGTTATTTTTTTTATCAACCTCCGATCACTAGACTACCGATTTGCGTTATCAAAAATCAACAATAAAAACCATAATTTTGCATATACTTAAATAACTAAAGAAATCACGTAAAGAATAGAAAGTGGTATTTGGAATTGGCTTTAGTACTCAAAGGAATCTTAAAGTTTTCTCGCTCTAGGCGTATTTGCTTTTTCTATTATATACAGAGAAAACTCTGGATTTAGTTGTCTCAGTTGTGGTGAACAGCCGGTTATATGAACCTTTTTCTTTTGGATTGATCCACATATATTTCAGCCTGTGTTAAGAATTTTGTTGACAATGAACCATCAACTTCATATAAGGAGTTCTTCAACGTTTCGGTGAAGTTTTTCAACACTAAACCAAATCGAACAAATTTTTTGCTCAGTAGTAAATATATTTAAATTTATTTCCTGACTATTCTCAGACTACATTTAGAATAAACAGTAAATACTGGATTATTAATTTCATGTTTAATATAAAAATATGTTTAGGTTTTCAACATATTATCTAAAATCATCTAAGACCTTAGATAACTTTTATTTAGCGCATTCAAGCACTAAATTAAAATAGTTAATGAAGCAGAAATATAAGAAAAAATCTAATTAAATAATTAAAAATATGTATTATTTTATTTATTTGATAGATAATTGGTTCAAATACTGGTTATATCGTGATTAAAAAAAATACTATTACTTTATTAACATCGATGGGCAAATTGTCTAAGGCGTAGCTCTATTATTAGACTGCGTTTTCAGTGATGAGGAGGTAGGGGATTCGAATCCAGGCTGGTTGTAATGAAGGTTTTATCCTAAATGATTTTCCAATATACCTCAATGAAATTATTTGTACATTTCCTCTAAACAATACCCTCCTTCTTATAGCCGTAAAAGTAGTACAATATAATGTACAACATATAATTTTCTTACTAAATAATGTTTGTAATGTGCTCTAACTAGTGTAAAGCCAAATATTTAAGGATCCATAATAAACGTATGTAGAGTAAATTAGACTTTCATCACACAAATAGGGGGTACCTATCCCCTTCCGTAGAGGATGAGACGAGAGCAGGCGCAATCTCTGGATGGCTCAAGTCCTCTCTATATTAGCAAGTTTGGATCAGCCAGGACATGTCAAAGTTTCATTGCACGCGCACGGTGCCGGAAAGGGATGACGAGAAAAGGGGGATAAGGGGGTGGGTGGATGGGTGGGCTAGTTGTCATCTTGTAATTTGCATCAAGGCTGTGTTAGAAATGACAGGTCCGAGCTAATGGAACTTATAACGTGTCCTTCTCTTCATCCTTCTGTTGCTACTGCTCATGATGAAGAGTAGATGGACGCGAAGAAGTGAGACTGTCGAGGAACAAGACGCATACAGTCCTAACATATACCCTCCCTACTATAGCATCATCTTGTTCATCTACCATGGATGTACGAGAAAGAGATATCCCACCTCAAACATGGTAACCGATTGATACAGAAGATTAAACCGTTCTCATTCAAACTAATGAAGCAATTTGGATTATTTTCTTCACGTAAACATTATTCAAAATATTATTATTATTATTATAGGGTGTTCTGTCCTAGGACTGGTCCATTACTTTTATCATTTAGCTTAGACCACCAATCCTCTCTAACCTCTCTCTGCCTTTTCCTTCAGCACCTTAAAACTTTTTTCCTTCAAGTTATCAAATATTTGAATCCTCTACTTTCCTAATATCTTATTTCCCTCAATCCTACTTTCATTGACGCCATACAGAAGACAGTTCATTTTATGGATGTGTTCAATCCAGTTTGCTTTGTACCGAAAACTCACATCCAAAATAATTTGTTCTCATATCACCCACTATTCTTAGAACTTCTTAATTTTTCACCCTGTTTCTCCCCCTGATCTTCTCAAGTCTTTTCTAGCACCACATTTTGAAGCTCTACAGTAATTTCTTGCCCACGTTCATGAGAGTCTAGGTTTCTGCTTTATACAGAACATTGTTCCAAATGTAGTGTTTCATCAGTTTCTTCCTTAGTTCCAAATTCAACTTGCCGGTCAGCCGTATCCTTTTCTTGTTGAAAGCTCCCTTGACCATGGTGATCCTTTTCCAAATGTATTTAGTGCAGTAGGCATCCTTTGTCAGCAGAATTCCTAGGCACTAGGCAGTGACTCTTCATTTTTTGAAATCACCATCACTTTTGACTTCTCAATATTGATCCCCATGCCATATCTCCTCCCGGTATCAGCCATCTGGTACATCATCTCCTGCAACTATTCTTCATTTTGGGCCAGCAGTACTAGATCCTATGAGTATTTTAAAGTGTTAGTGATGGGTCCTCATATACAGAAATTTCCACGTTCCTACAGGTCATTTTCGGCGATCCACTCTACATGCAAATTAAACAGACTGGGTGACATAGAGCATCCATGCCTCAATTCTCCTCCTATAGCTACGCTGTCTCTCCATAGTTCAGCCTCACCTTTACTCGCTGTCCCAAGTAGAGGTTAGTATTTAGCTTTCTGTTCCTCCAGTTGACGCCGATCTTCTTGGGCTTCTTCCGCTTCATTCTATCCAGCGCCTTTTCCTGGTAGATGAAACCAATGTATACTTCTTCCTTGACTTCCAGTTCTATATCAAAAATTATTCTCATCATCCCTATGGCATCTCTGGTTCCTTGTCATTTTCTGAAGCCAAATTGGTCTTCTTCTATCACAACTTCTATCTTATGTTCCAGTCGCTTATCGAGCTTCAATATTTCCTACGTTCGAAATGAGGCTGATAGGCCTGAGGTCATTGCAAATTAAGCCTGATCCTTTTTCTTTAAGGTCACTAAACGTACGCCTAAGAAGTCCTTGGATGATTCTCCTGATTTGTAGATCTTATCTCTGTGTTTTGTTAAAGATAATAATCTGTTGTTTCCATGTTTTTTCACCATCTCATATATTATATCATCTCTAGCAGCTTTCCTTCTTTTTGTATCCTTTATGGTTATATCCACAGCTCGCTATAAAATGCTGGTTTTTTTAGTTTTCATTTATCTGGTATTCATCTTTAATCTCTTGATTCCCTGTTCGATTATCCTTGTCTCACAGTTTTTCTGTACATCTTTCCCAAATCCTAAGAACTTCTTTAAAACCGTCACCATATAACCTTTGTAGACTTAAATTCTTATTGTTCACACAACTTTGTTTTCATTCCTTCCCAGTTCCTTTGTTTTCTGGTAAAAGAGTTCATAATTCCCTACACTTCACATTTCAATAATCACATCGCAATTCTTATCTAAATAATCTTTCTTAGCCTTGTTTCGCTCTATAACTCGTTGTTTAGCCTACTACAGTCTTCTTTGTTGATTTTTTTTCCTGTCATTATTTCTTATAATTTCTAAATCATCTATGTTGTTACATAGGGATTTAGGTCAGTCGTCTTCATTTTTCTGTCAATGTCATTCAGTATCTTCAAATACATGTTTATTAAACTATTCCCCTTCTCCTCCACACTTATACTAACTTCGGTCACCTCACTTAAATTTTGTTCTAGTGAATATCTTACAGTTTCACTTTTGCCTCTTAATTTTGCTAAATCCCAACTCAGTTTTATCTTCTCGTATTTCTTATCCTATTTAGTATTTTGTAAATGAAAGCCACCAGCAGGTTGCAGTCCCCATAAATATCGGCTTCTGCCAAAGTTTTCAAATCAACTACCTCCATTTACTTATTGTATTTTTATTAAAAACTATCACTTATTCGTAACTACAATAACACCTTTAGACTTTTGGATAAATACAATTCTAAAATAACCTAGATAAACTAAGTTTACATAAAAAATAGATATATTTTATATTACATTAATCTTGAGAAAATTAGTTTTAAAATTGCAATATACTATTTTGGGGGATGTGTTTTATAAATATTTATAAACATTTTAATTTGTTAAATTTTCACCACGGGCTAAAAAATATTTTATTAATCTTGTTGTTACATTCGATGAGATATTTTTATTGTAATTTTTTGTCACCACATCTTACTTCCCGCTTGGTCTATATGCAAATTTACTAAATGCGCTAGTGTTTCAGGGATGAGCAAGTTTGAATTCAGAAGATATTTACCCATGTTTGCCTGGAGGGAGAGTGAAAGAACATTTAGGAAAACTCTACCTCATTACACCCGAATGGAATTCAATCCCAGATCTCTTTGGTTTCGTCATTCGAGTCTATAACAAATTAATTACTATCTAAAACTTTATCAATGATAAACCAATAAACAAATTTCTATATTAATAAAATTTTAGAGAATATGTATATATTTAGAATTTTTAGTACTTATCATTGAGATATAATGCTATAATTGGGTGAAATTGTAAATGACCAACCCAAGAGGCACGGAAAATTTTCAAAGTTGAAAACTGGTAGAAATTGTTTAGTAAAACAGTGAGATTAGTTTAATCATTCTAATTTAGCGACAGGCTATTTGCACTTCAAATGATAATAGAAAAATAATAGAAATTCTAATTTCAAATACAAAATAAAATTTCTGCCCATTATAAAGTGACCTATTTAATAATATTGTTCGTGTTTTAGTATTCATATTAGTAAGTAAAAAAGGGGTTTCTTTTGCAAATACAAATAAAAATTATACAAATAACGTTCACTCTGCTTATTTAATATAAGGTGACATAAACATACATACGTATTGAGACAAACGAATAACTAATCTAGTTAAAAAGCATATTAAAATTGAAAGCGTGTTGGAGAATTCTTTGATAGAAATAAGTTATTTTAATTAAAATGCCATATCCTCTTAAGGAGATCCTTGCCTTCATATGTGTATTTAGTTCATCAGCTGATTCTCAAAAGAAGTGAGAAACATTCTCTTATATCTTCACAGAGGATTATGCGAGAAAACGCGTTAATCATACTCTTCTGATATTTTGATTGGGAAAATTTTATTCCCCGAGATTTCACATGGCTGACTGTGGGAATACTTTAACCAGAGGAAGCCTCCAAATCTTCTTTCAGAAATTAACCAAGATATAACCTGCAAAGATGTATCTTTATATGAGCTAAAAGAGAAGTTACTATATTGCCCCTAGTTACCCTCCAATCTTTAACAAAGCCCTGTCTCTTTCAGGGATTTACTCAATAGTTTCCATTCTGAATAACTTTTATTCCCAAATAATTTATTACTCATCTTTTATATTTGTTTGCAATTTACATTACACCATTGAGGGGATAATTCAACCCTTATTACACTCCAATCTCACGTGCAGTGAGAAGTCAGAAGTCAACGGTCGTGAATAAAGGGTTCGGCGCGTTGTTCGGGAGATGCAGCCTGCCACACGCCAGTTGTCAATTCACTGTTTGTCTCGTCCCCCAGTATGGAGATCCGCTGTTACTTGGCTAGTGCATATTGACTTTCTTGGACCCTGATTGGATCCTAACAACGTCATTGAGTACACATATACCAACATCCCTACCCCTCTTTACTTCCTACATATAAGCTGATATAATCGGGAGCTGAGCTCAAGACAACATGCATTATTACAAGAGTCATGACGGGAAGAGGACGTTTACCAGGATCGGCAGCTGATCAGCCGAGAAGATGGGGAAACCATCAAATAAAAAGATGGAAGTCTTCCGCCGCCTGACGTACGTATTTATAATTTAATATCAAGGCATCTGAATAGTTTATTTTTATGTTAGGTATTGCAATAGTTTATAGCAATATACGTTTAAGTTTAGTATTAGTTTAATTGCTGGATTAAGCAATGTATTTTGTAAAGTTGAGCTAAAAATCGATTCAGATTGGGAATCATATAAGTATTTAATTTTTGCTAGGAAATTTATTTTGTATAATAAAGGTGAGTTTTGGGATCATTGATTTACTGTGTAGCTCAGACCCTTAAGGTCAGATAAATGTTTGTTATACACTGTGCTTTAGAACTTTATGACGTTAATTAGAACAGGAAATTGCTTCTAATGTTGATTGTTGGCATTTCTGTATGGATGTGTGTTGACAATGGTTTGAATCCCTGATCATTTTGTTTTAAGAAAGAACATTTAGTTATGTTAATAATATTTTTGTGTGCACTTTTTTTTTATCTTTTTGGTCAAATGACATTTCTCTCAACGTAAATTACATGTAATCTTTTTTCTTTGAATACATTATTTTTAATTATTTTACTAATGCCATATTTTACGCTGTAATGGTAATGTAAGCTTTTGTGTCCAATTCTAGACTCTACCTAAAGGTGTAGGCACAATATGTATGACATGAACCAAGAAGCAAAATTTTGTGTCAGTATATTTTTGACTTTGAACGTAGAGCAAACGCTTGGATGAGGGTGACATTTAATGGTGCGACCGGTAACAGAGGCCAAATTTATCATATGTGATGTCTATGAGCCATCCAAAAGATTAAGTTAATCATATGTTTCATAATAGGTTATAATGAACAAACACTTCCCATTGTGTACAAAAGTTTTTCTGTTGGAGAATGACTTCAAGTATTGTTTACTCATCCTATAGCATCCTCATAGGACAAGTATTAAATACAATCAGCTGTTGAAGTAGTTTAAATTATCAAGTTAAACAATAATATGCGGAAAATATAATTATGTGAGGGAAAGCTGAGAAAATACATTTTGAAAGAAAGTAGCATAGAATTTCCAGAGTAAATATCAACATACGGCACGGTATTTCATAAAATATTTGCAAATAGTTTGAGCCCAACTGATATTTCTAATGTTCATTCTGTGTCCAGAAAATGACGAAGAACTACAAATAAATGAGATATTTATTATTTCATAAGATGAGTTCCATTAGTAAATTAAGGTGAGCTCAGTCAATTGTATGGATTAGCGTGGTAAAGGCGACTATCAAGTAGAGTTTTTAAACAGTATGACACCTTCAGGAATACCGCCAGACAAACTGAGCTTAGTAAAAGGCAGGATAATAATGATACTTGGGAACTTTAATACTAAACAAGGATAGAAATAACTATCAATGATTATATTGTATAAAAATTATAATCCATTCAACAATTTTAACAGTTTTATCTCAAGTAAATTTAATTTTCTTACCGACAATCGATTTGGCACCTATAAAACCGGAATTCCTCTTTATTTTGAGATGCAGGTAAATTAAATGGTGTTCTCAATACTACTAATCAGTTACAAGGTCAAACCTTGAACATGGTTGATGTATATCTGCCCAACCACTTTCTTAGCCATGGCCAATTATTGTAAGTGGCCTCTACGTATACAATTCTATAATTAATTTTATAGAATTATAATTAATTTTGTTCATTCTCACTTTATCCACTCTTTCTACAAAAATAATTTTTTCTTACAAACAAAGACTAACATTGCATGCGCAAATCAGTTGAAGATTATGTTTTGTTAGATTCGTTAATATTATAATCTACTTGTGGTAGATAGACCCAAAAGTTAACAATAACTAATTCAATACGCATAATTAATGAGTATTGTTTAGTTTATTACAAACATATTACTTATAGTATTTACTTGGTTTCTTATGATATCATAATAGATGGATCTTGTTTGCTAAGCTTACCGTTTAGTTGATAAATGCTAACTAACTTTTATAATTTTTGCATTAAATAATCCATAGTAAACTTGATAAATAATGACTCCAATATAGATAAAGTGTACATATATAGCTTATTAAATACATGTGTACCTTAACACTTGGGATCAATAATCAGAATACAAACACATATGAAAAATTCATATATTAACAGTAGTCTTATTTTATCTTGTTTTAAAGTTATAGTCATTTTGGTGTTTAGTTAATTCATACGACAAACTGAGCAATAATACTCAATTTCTTTGAACTCTTTTAACATAATGATTGGTATGTCAGTTATAACCTTCTTACAATATTCTTTTCGCACAAAATAATAATGTATCTTGTTTATGACCCATTCCATTCCATTATTTGAATAATAACACAACTGGTTTGATTTGTTGTTGTTGTTGTTGTTGTACTATATATTTAATGTGATAATTTATACGTATTTAAGTTGAGAAATGGCTTATTTGGGTTTGATTTATGGACCTGACGAATGTAGTTCATCTAAAATAAGACGTCTGTATGCAGACAGCTTTCCAAATATTTGTCTTACAGTTAAGAAAGGGTTTCAAAGACTATGTAAACGCATAAAAAATGATGGTTTAGCTCAAAGCCAAGTTTTAAACGACGCTAAGCCAATCACTAATACACTCAATCTTAAATACCAGTGAATACTCAGCAACATTGAAGATAATTATGGATAGCATTAGTAGAGAACGTCGGACACAGCCATGATTGTGTGGAGAATCATTGCCATTTTCTAAACTTTGTGTTATCTACGGATGAAGCTGGAATCATCAAATATGGATAAGTAAATCTTCATAATACTCATCATTCGGTTTAATAATATCAATCTACTAAACTTCAATAAAGACACCAACAACAATTTTCTTTAAATTTAAGTGCAGGAATAAATGCAGACCATTTAATATTACTATTTTTCCTTGATGAGAGATTAAAAGGAGAATCTTAATTCAATTTCTTGAACAATAAGTTGAGTGGACTGTTTGAATATGTACTACTGGTAATCATACGTCTAATGTGTTTTACGCGTAACGGTGTTCCACCCCATGCTTGTAATGTCCTTGATTTGACCCTTAAGAATATTTGAAAGCATTGACAATAGTCTCCTCTTAATTATATATACATATATATATATACTTTATTTTCTTTGAATTTTATTATTTTATTACTTGGCGCTTAAAGCACGTCTTCTTCTAAATTATTCAGATATGATAGTTACCAGATTCTAACTAGGAAATTACTAGATATTTCTTGTTTTTAAGTTCACGCTCTGAAGGTAGGAAGCATCAGCTACTGTAACTAACTTCAATGTATGATGTAAAGTTCAGTCAAAACTACAATGTTAAAGTCTTTTAAAAATTAACTTCCTGCTCTCGAACAAACCAGAATAATGTAGATATTTAATTTGAGGCATTTTCCGGTTCTCAAACATTCTAGTAAGTTCTATTGTACTTAGATATACCAAACGAGTGGTGCAATCTCGGAGCCACTGTGATATCAGTCATTGTTACGGACAGACGTGTGCTCGCCGCTCGTAAAACATGATCATTTTTCTATCAAAGTTATCAATAACTATCATTGAATAAGCTAATATCAACTTTATCTGACGTTATT
>CABFVX010000031.1:168768-201088 GCA_902151425.1 Timema shepardi | reverse complement strand
AAATTTGTGAACTCATAAGTTTCCTGAAAGACAAGATCAATCAAATTACATGTTTCATTAACATAATTTGCATCATTCTCAAAACCTTTTTTACTATCTTTAATTAAGTTAACTAACTTCAGTGTTTTCGTTTAATACTATATTGCTCTTATTGACTATTTGACTTATGTCTTAATATTTATATCATGATGTTTTTTAGTCTGATTGTGTAATGTTTCTGTGACTCACATTTTTTAATATGTATGTTAAAGTGTATAGTATTATAATGTAATTTTATACAAGTGTTTTATCACAATCACTCTAAATATACACTCTTTCTGACAAGTTAACTTAATATTATCTCTCAACGCATTTCCCAATTTAACTTCTTTGGTTGCGTCAATCCTCCTTTTTTGTTGATTCTATTTTTATCAAATCTGTATATATAGTGTTCCTTACTAAAATTAAATATGTTTTTTATGAATTAAATTATGAAGTTTAATAAACCAATGAATGCTTTATGTTTTTAACTCCAATAAAATATAAACGTCCGCTTTTACTTTTGTTTTCAAATTTAATCTGCCCACGTCCTCGCTAAGCAATAAATAAACACATTACATAACATCAAATCCCAGAAAAGAATTAAACTTAGTCGAGAGCAGTGTTTTATGCGTATGAATAGTCATGAAGAATGATGAGCTTGCACTCTCTCCTCTTGAATACTCCAGCTATTATCACGGGTCATCTAAGTACCAACAACACCAGTAAGGATACATGTCCACTGCTTACGCCCAGTTTTGTTTACTTTACTTCACTCGCTGATGAGATAGTGTGATATTATATATCTTAGCATTGTTCCTTAAATATAAGGAGTGAGACAGAAGAGGTCCTGCCTATATTGATCAGTTTCGTAACTTTTGAGTTTACTGTCAACAAACTAATAGACTATTTTAAAAATTTATCATTTTAGATTATTATCGTTCATACTATGCAGACTAAATAAAAACCTTACAAAAATTAAAATCTAAAAAAAAAAACTTTAAGATTGATTATATGTATAGATCTACTATCTTATAAAATTAAATGAAGAAGATTTAAAGAAGACCTATAGAGTGGGCGCTTTATTACACCTAATAAAATTGTTCTGTTGGCTTGGTGCCAAGAAACAAAACTAAACAAATATAAATCATATACAGGAATGTAAAACCATGAATATACAATACAATAATTGTATCGGTTGTTCACTATATGCGTGAAGCACGGTTTCTTAATTAACCTACATGACGAACATTTTTTTAGGGTGTTTGAAAACAAAATGCTTAGTAAGACATTTGGTCCAAAAAGGAATGAGAATACTGGGGAGTGGAGGAGGTTATAAAATGGTGAGCCACCCAACAATACATTACCAGCCTTGGTGGCGTGGTTGGCTAACGTTCTAGTTTCATGTTGAGCTAGACTGCTGAGGACGGGAAGATTGAGGTTCAAATCTCAGTCGGGTGAACTAAGGGTGGTTTTTCCTAAATGATAATGATGTTCCCCTCTCCCTCCACGAAAATGCAGGTTCACTTCTTTTAATTCAACCTTCATAATTCCTAACCCATTAGAGTAATTAGTGCTTAAGCACATAACCGAACGGGTAGAGACACACGGTGCTAAATTAATTAAACAAAACATTGTTAGGATAATCAAGACTCATAGATTAAGGTGGGCAGGACATGCAGCGCTAATGGAAGATTCTAAAACAATGTTCAGAGTATTCACTGGCAAACCCAATGGGAAAAAGGTCATTGGGAAGATGGGAAAAAACATTAGAATATACCTTAATGAGCTAGGTTGTAGTGAGGTGGACTGGTTGAAGATAAGGATTGGTAGCGTAATTTTGTAAGTGCGGCAATGAAAGTTTACGTTCCTAGTGTCATATAGAATAGTGAGTAATTTCACATGCAGCACCATAAAATTACTGAAAGCATATTCTGTGACCTCGAAACTTTATCTGACAATGATAGAAGTCCTTCCTTGATCCGATGAGTACTTTTTGAATGTAACTAGAAAAAAGGCAGGTAGATAGACAGACAGACAAGTGAATGTAAAGGACAAACAAATCATAGAATTTTATTAAGATATAGATAGTAAATATGTTATGTTCAAAGCATCCTATTTTGTAGGTGATTGTAGTTGAGGTATAAAAATAATTTTATTATAAATATTAATTAAATGAAGGAGTTTGTGGGTTTGTATGTCAATCATGTTCAGCCATTTTACATAGTTTACCCCCTATATGCCGTTTACACACTACTCTCATTATACCCATTATATATTTTTAGCCCCTTTTACTTTTTTATCCTCTTTAACCATTTTACCATTTTAACCGTCTATTACCCGTTTATTCTTTAAACCATTTTACCCTTTTTACCCTTTTAAAAAGTTTTAAACTTTTTAAACTATTTAGCTTTCCTTTTAACCCTTTTAAAAATTACATTAGAGCTTATTTTTACTCCTTTCAACCTTTATGCCCTTCATACACTTTTAACACCTTTTCACACCTGTTCACACCTTTTAAATCTCTTCTACGCTTTATACACTAAAATATTTCTCCTGGGCTAAGCTTGATGATTAATATAAACAAGAGTAAAAAGTGCAAAGAGAGTAAAAATTAGAACCAATCAAAAAGGACAATAAGATCAAAATACGGAATATTTTTTTGAGAAGGAACCGGATGTCAAAAATGTCAAAAAGAGCAAAATGGGCTAGGTTAAGGAAACGTGGGGAAAAATTTAAAATTAAATATAACAAAACAAATGTATAAATGCTAAAATAAGTAAAAGAAGTAAAGTAATACAAATATTTAAAAGCTGCAAAAAGGGGAAAGGGGAAACAAGACTACATGTGTAAATAACAGTGGTAAAAAGAATATAAGTGTAAACGGGGTGTAAAGCGTAAATGGTGTGGATATGGTAGAGAGGGTAAGGGTAAAAAGGGTAAAATGGGTGTAATGGGTAAACGGGACTAAGTGGTTAAACAGGGTAGATATGTTAAGAAAATGCTAAAATACTTCTAATTGGACTTAATTATAACACATTTACAACCAATTAATTATGTTGTGCCATTATCATTTCATTCTTTATTAGCACCAACGTGCAAGAGTTTAAAGTAGACTTATTGTTTATGGATAAGTTATTAATTATCCTTCAAAATATATTTCATCTTTTAAAACATCTTCAAATTAAATCTCTATTTTTACATAGTGTATTATTAAACCTAATTTCGCGTTTTATATCACAATTTAAACCAATCAAGAATAAATATTTAAGCTACAGTGGAGCAAATGTTTCATTTCTTGAATCTTAAACTTGAATCCAGATTTTGAATTTTCATTCGAATTTCGGGTTTAATACCCGCATACAGGTGTAATTTTTAAATATAAATATATGGTATTTATATAGGACTATAACCATAACTTACAAATGGAATAGCTTGGCTATTTAATTCACCCTTGAATTTCTCAAATGATAACAGTGAGGAAACTCCTTCGGTGGTCTCTTGGTCTCATACGTATGAACTAAATTGGTTGATTATTAATAGTTTACCAATTTATAGCTAAGACAGGTAGAAACCTGAATTTAAAAAAATAGAATTTACTAAACCAATAAATTAATATACTCATTTATCTACAGACTTTTAAAATAG
Source organism: Timema shepardi (assembly GCA_902151425.1). Taxonomy (NCBI): domain Eukaryota; kingdom Metazoa; phylum Arthropoda; class Insecta; order Phasmatodea; family Timematidae; genus Timema; species Timema shepardi. The sequence goes on along the minus strand of CABFVX010000031.1, from coordinate 197,422 downwards.
GAATAATTTTTTTATATATGCTACTTAATATATCTATCTAATATTATGAATATATATTGATTAGAGAGTATAGTTCCACTTGATGAATTAAAGAAAGTATTGAAACAATTTGTTACTTTTTAGAATCACGTTTTTTTTCTCAGAAGTACTCACACCAGTGATCACGTGGAAAAAGAAGAATTTCTTGAATATCTTGTTTTCCTGTGATCGGTGTTTGGAGATTGAATCGAAATATGGTTTACTTTGATGATTTTTTTATTAAATATTACCATCCCTCCTTCCACGTAAATATTGGTATATAATTTCTAAATTACAATTTCCTCACATATACCCCAATGGTGTGAATATGTGGTTAGCCCGGTCCGAAAGGAATATGGAGGCACGTATAAATATGTATCATATTTTCGAACTATATAACGGCAAAGTTCGAAAATATTATAAATAGTTATACGTGACTCCATATTCCTTTCGGACGGGGCTACCCACATATTCACACTATTGAGGCAGATTTGAGGAAATTGTAATTTAGAAATTATATACCAATATTTATATATATATAAATATATTAATATACAATATTTATAAATTACATAATATATATACATATACAATCTGTATACATATATCTTAGGTTATGCCCAAAAGCACGATCAATATTATAAATAAACCAAACAGTCACAATATACATTTTGGAACTTCATTTATAAACACAAGTAAAATAAAAAGTTTGAATAAAATATAATTCTGTACCTGTGTAGAAAAAGGACAAGTGACCAAAAACATTGAGTTTGAGCTATGTCCACCAGTCATCCCAAAATCATGAATCCTATCATACAAAAGATGGCCAAAGTCCTTCCGTATTATATTCCAAGTTAGGCCTTTTCTAAAGAGGCCAATACGATATGTACTGTTTATTAAAACAAAAAGGGCCAATGTGTGGACACTGGCCCAGTTACAACATTCTTAAATTTGAATGTCCATTTTGTGTGTGACATTGGACATTTTTAGCACTAAGTATTGCACATGCTTCACAGCCCAATGCCACGGGGTGTTTACTAGACAACCACAATTTCAGTCAGTAGTGAGCTATAGAATATTCTGAAAATAAAAAGTATGAGCTATTGGCTTCAATCACGTGTTTTAATCAACATACACTTCATTGAAAGGGGCCTATGTCCTTTCATTTTAATTTTTTAAGGGGGCAAATGACAAAAAAGTAGTCTTAAAACATGTAAGAACTGAAGTCTACTTTTATATTAGCTACTACATGCCATTCCAAGTATAATGAAAAAATTAAACCTTGAGAAAAACATTCTTTGGCTGCTTGCTATATGCATGATTCAAAAGCTTTTGTACACCTTATTTTGCTTTTCCCAGAAACATGTAGATATGACATTGACCCGTTTTCTACTAAGGTACAGAATTATAGTGTTAAGTAAAAATCATCCTCGTTACAGTTTGAATTTATAGTTAAATATGCAATTTAATACTAAGTTAATAGTAGACAATATTTTATTGAACATTTAAATGTATTTAGTGTACACATAATTAAGATATAAATTATTGTATATCTCATATATTTAACTAAAACATTAGAGTGCTAACATTAAAAACATCATAGATAATTATTGCTTCACGGTTGGAATCTTTAAAAGCACCTGCGTTCAGGCAAGTTAACGTGAATATGTACTTTAAAGGTTGATGAACCATCTATATGCTTAATCAACAAGTTGTATTTACGTCAGAGAAACGTGTTCTTCATTCGATACCATAATTAATAATTATACATCAAAACCTATTGGTACAAAAAATACCGTTTAGAATTTTAGATTTGAAAAATATAAGGCAATATGAAAAACTAATAGCAAAAATAATTAATGATTGTGCTTTACCTCTGATTACTGTTGTATCGTGTAGGTAAGATTTTTTATATTTTTAAAAGGGGCGTTTTTATTTTACCTTGATTGCTACAGCGGTATGAGTTTAATGAACTTTCGACTGCATTTTCGTTGTTTTTTTCCATTTTTATATCATTCTTCGTCAGGTCAATGTAGTTTACAGTTTCTTTAATGTCCAGTCAAGAGTGATTAAAAAATATGATTTTTTCTTATAATATAGTACCCACAAAATATTTGAATACAAATAAGCTACTATATTAATTTTTCTGCCTAAATTTCATAATACTATATTAGTTTTTTTTACATTTAGATAATCTTTAAAACATAACTATGATGTGATTGCGTTTCTTAATAATGTGAAATGATTTACTGCTAGACTTTGTGTATTTTGTGATACTATGCCAGGCTCTGGTTGGTCTTTGAGGACCATTGTTTGTTTAATACACAGCAGATACGATGAGATGTATCACTTTCCAGCATTATTTTCACTCATCGGTCATCCTTAAGTTAAACTGATAATTGCTCTGTTGAAAATTAGATAATTTTATTATTTAACAAAATAATATTTCAACCTTCAATGAAAGAAACAATTATCTCCTTTTACAAAATTTTGCAGATATGCAAATACTCTTGAACATTAATACTATATTTTAAATTTTATATTATATATTTAAAAAATTGTTTACAGTGTATAGGTTATATTGAATGAAATATAAATGAATATATAGGATTGAAGTATGTATTTTCACAATATTCTAAAATAGAAATTGTTACCACATGTAGTCATAGCATAGTTACATTTTACTTATTCCTTTACAATATTGGTAGATTGTATACAAAAGACTAATTTCAAATTCCTTTCCTTTTTTCAAACGTGACAAATTGAAAGATATCTTCATAAGTCAGTATCTTATTATTATTATTATTTAGCACCGCGTCTTACTACCCGTTCGGGTTATACGCTTTAAGTACTAATTACGCTCATAGATTAGGAATTGGGAATGTTGAATTAGAGGAAGTGAACCCACATTTGCTTGGAGGGAGAGTGGAAAACCATTTAGGAAAAACCACCCCCAGTTCACCCGACCGAGATTTGAACATCGATCTCCCCGTCCTCAGCAGTCGAGCAGCTCAACACGACTAGCGCGTTAGCCAACTACGCCACCGAGGCGGGTATAAGTCATTATCAATTAAAAATTGTTGTCATTAAATAAAGAATAAAATTAAATATTAAAAATCTATAGCATTGTAAACCAGAATAGTGATATTACCTAATCTAAACTTAATTTAATTAAATTAATTGGCGTGTGCTTTCAAGATAAATTATTATTAAATCAATTAAATAGAACAAAAACTATGAAAGCAAATCACACTACTAGTAACTAGAAATATGCAGTATCACTTTAAAATATCCCAGACATTTAACGAGAATTTTAAATTCGTAACACTTATTTTGTCAAAGATTCTAAAATTTCTAATATTGTTTGTATTCAAACAAGAAGCAAGGGTTTCTTCATTTTATTTATTTGCAATGTTATTTACTCATAACCCTCAGAATGTCAGACACATTGCACGTATTTAAAAAGTGATAGGAATAGAAATTGACCTAATATTTTGTATTTTATGTAAAAAATAAACAAGTTTGAGATTAAATAAATCATAAATACCATACATCAAAATAATTTAATTACCTATGGAACTGCGCTTATTACTAGAGAAATAACCTTCTTCGGTGGCTGAATGGTCTAAGACTTTATTTATCCAAGGCTTCACTCGCGCAATATACTATACTGACTATGGCAGCGATATTTGGGCTCAAGTCTCAGATGGGTCTATTGATGTTAGTATTTCAAAATAATTTTCAATCTTTCTCAATGCAAGTTCTGGTACGCTTAATTAAAATTCAAACTCCATCATCCCTAAAACATTACCGTAGTTATTTATAATTTCTATAACTTCAACTGCTAGTAGGGTGCAATGCAATAAAAAATGAATATATAAAACTACCTGTTAATTAAGATGAGAATATTTTAAATGATGTGGCATATTTCTGGGAATTGTTTTAGTTATTAAAAACTAGCTTTGACTTTAGGGTTTAGAGAATTGACGTTAAAGCCAAAAATATTGATGATTCTTCAAAAATACTGTCTTAAACCGTGCAAACAACGGTTATTATATATGAATATATTGTACTATTGAACAAAGTATTAATTTGTTTGCCGTATAATTTGATTATCAAGGCTCTCTCTATATATATAGTTCAAATAAAAAAAAAGATAAATTGAGTTAGGTAAGGTCGTTTGTTTTGTAATCTAACTAAAAGGAAAATAATTTTTATCTTTAAATATAAACTACACATAGGTCATTACATATATATATATATTTATACATATATTTATACATTTATATTTAAACATATATAAATATATCAAAAATAAATATATTTATGTATATATAAATACAAAATGTTATATTCACGCATATATATAAATATGTATTTATACATGTTATTATATATGACTTATAATTATATATATGATGTATATTTATTTATTTATAAAATGTATATATTTATGTAAACTTGTGATTTTCTCTAACATTTATCTAATTTTCTAGCGATAAAAATAATTATTTTCATGGAGAACTTTGACAATTGAAGTTGATGGGTATGTTTCTTGTTTGACATAGATTTTTCTCTTTTCTTAATGTTTCTGTAAATGTGTTCATTATTTCATTTATGCTCCTTGGTGCATATATATATATATATATGTGTGTGTGTGTGTGTGTGTGTATCTACAATGGTTGGTTTCTAAAACTTAAGGTACCGTAATGCACTCGGGGAGGGTGTGGCCCCCACCTCAGATTTTTTTAATGTAAGCGTAAATAAACGTGTTTTAAAAACAGAAGAAAATGTTATAAAATGTATCGTCATATGATTGTTCCTTAATGTTTTTCAATTAAACTTAATGCAAATGCTCACCAGTTGTTTAATTTAATTTTAATTTCTTTACTACTAGTTTTACTAAACACACGGGAATGATAGGAGCGATTAGATATTTAAAGTCATAGATTACACTAAACAAATTGTTTTAATTTTAGTGGATGTATTTTGAATCAAAAATAAACAGAAGTTATTATATACATAATTAGAAAAAATGACTGTCCATTTTAGAAGAAACTCCATAGTTTCCATGTTTTCATCATATTCAATGCCTCTAGACCATTTCTTATTCTGAGTGTTTATGGCAGAATTCTGTCCTGAAACAAGCCACAAGTAAAATACTCGGAGGGATTAAATAAACGAAGAGGGATCCAATTATTATTATAGATAAAATACCAGAGACGGTTGTTGTCTTAAAAGATGTTCTTAGTGATTTCATTATTAATTTCCTCTGAAAGAAACCCCTCTCGCATTCACTGGAAGATATAGCAACTGACTTGATTATATTCTTCAATACAACAAGACTGTCTGGAAAGGTCTTACTATATACATATTCCTAGACACTCCCAATTAATGGTCTTTCATTGAGATTGAACGTGGTAGCAAAACCTCCATTTCATTTTCACCATAAGTTATTTGCAAATTTTTGGGCCAGATTTTCATGTCTATCAATTTTATCAAGTTAACAATCTCCTAATCTTGATCACTCAGCAGTCTCTTCTCAACTGACTGTTCTCAGAATCTAAAGGATCATAACTCTTGCGTCCTTCCCTTTTATGAAGAGGAACTCCCACAAAATTAAAATTTAGTACCGTTTCTAGGGCCGTGGTATCATAATTACCTGGTACTGATCTCTACTTCCAAATATAGAGATTTTTCGTTTACAAAGTCTAGGACAAAATTTCGATGCTACAAAACCTCGTTCAGCTCAGTTCCTGTAACGCATCACACATCAAGCCAAGATCTAAAATGAAGTTTGCATCGGTAGTGTTATTCAGTGATACACCCTATGATAAGAGAAAACAAGACTGCGTGTTAGGGAACGTATCTGTCATTGTTGGGCATATAAACTATTGTTCATGTAAGTAACTAATTTTTAAATAAAACACCACGCTTATGTAAGTAGTTGATTTGCTAATCACGTTTTTCTAAAGAGATACTTTCTGAATTTCATGTTTGTCTTAATAGAGATACCGGAACGCCATTCCAACGCGATCAGTCAGAAGTTTAACACTGTATGCTCCCAAAACACCAGGAAAATATCAATGTTTAGATTAAAATAAAAAAATGGCAAATAATACCATGCCAATGTGAATTATCAAAAATAGCCAATCACCATTTGCTTCTTATGCGTCAATAATATGCCGACTATTAATATTTCGGTGAGATACCCCACCTCAAAATGTTCGAAGCCCGGCCACCAGAGAGGCTTCCCTCACCACGTCACCACTTCTCTGCACGCACGCCCCGAGCGCCCGGAGCAACAAACACACCGGTTTTCAGACGCGTTTTTTAGGAATTAATTCAGACCATGCTTACATTTCATTATATGGGGGTTGTATATAAACTCTTCACGAACAAATAGCGCTTTGAAAAATCACTCTATGCCCGTTATTGGCCACTTCCACGCAATTTTCGGGAACACCTATTTAACATACTGGCAATTTCTGCTAAAAGCCTTGATTATTTTTAAACGAAATATTTAATGTGGATAGGCACTAAAAAGAGCTACAATCTTAGCCCAGAAACAAGTTCCTGCGACAATTACAACTCCAGTAATTAAATGTCAAGAAATGCCAATTTTTCACGATTTCGATCTTTTATTGAAAAAATTTGTTGACCGGTTTCAATCGACCAGGGCTAATTTTTATTGTCTTTTTAAGAGCTATCACGGGCTGTTTTATGTTTTTCGAAAAAAAACTTCCCAATTTAAAAATGAAAATACCAGTTTTAGGTATTTTAAGAATGTTTTTAACGTAAAAGCTACAAGCCGATTAAGTCCAAAGTATATACATTCAATTTCTAAAAATTTTCTCCTAATTATCACGTTGAGAAAGTAGATGGTTAATTTATTTTATAGAAAAAACTATCTTACCTGGACTATTATAGGATAGAGAATAGTGTGTTAAAAATCTGTGTGTTTTTCTTTTACACCTATTACAAAACCTTAGAGCTTAAATTGGGTGTTTTTTGTTTGAGATGTTTGAAAGGTATCCAAGATTGTCCACTATCTGTGTTTGGTGTTTAATATTGTAGTGTTTTGTTTTATTTAGAAATGTATAGTTTAGAAGAATTTTTAAACATTAATAAAGAATGCAAAAGACAACTAACTAAACCAGAGCATCTACGGGCACTTGCAACTAGTTTATATTATTATTATTAATTATATACATATATATTTACTTTATATATATGTATATATGCATATATGTATGATTATGTATATATATTATATTTATTTATATAGATATAAGTATATTGACATACATGTATTATTATATACGTAAATATGTATATATGCATATATATGTCTATATATTTATTTGCATAGACCTACTAACATAAACAAACGTATAAATTTAATATTAATTATGCTTAGTGTATGACAAGAGAATGAAATACTTCTATTCACATGTAATAATACAAGCAGAAGAGCAGTATCACCTAACAGTTTTACTATATTCAATTATATACATAATATACAATGTCACTATGAAATAGGCAATTACTATGCGAATAGTTTTGCCAGATAACAAGAAATGCTGAAAAGGCCCAACCAAAAGCCAGTAAATCCATCCAATAATTGTATTAAACATCGATAAATATTGAATCTACAAACCACTTAAAACACAATTCAGGTGTCACATAAAACTATATTTTACTTTTAATAATTTAATAACCCTTAAAATATTAAAGTTTCATTGGTTTTAAAACACAATTAATATATGATACAACTTTATTATGTTTGTCTGGACTGTATAATGTTTAAATATAATGTCAAATTTAGTTTGGCTTTTAGTATCCTTTTGTATGGGTCTTTGTGCGAACAATTTGATTTACAATGTTGGTAGGCTCAAATTTACTACCCCTGTCAAACCAAGGTGACAGCACCGGTTAAAAATTGGTTGCCATCCGACACATTGTAACGCATCTCATCATACACTTTTACAAAGGGAGAAATGTTTTAGTTCCTAACTTTACCACGACGCTAGTGTCTAATATACCTGCTTCATATAACTTACGCTGAATGTTGATGTTATTGGAAAAAATAGAGCGAAGGGATGGCATTGTATTTTAGTCAAATAATTCATATTGTATTGATGTTGTTAAATAAAATACTCATTTAAGCTAATTAAAAACAGCTGGAAACTACACCTAGAGTGAGATAGGATTGTTTCACACAATGTAAGCCAATATTACCAGATTATGATAATTAATAAAGTAAATGTATTTTATTAAAATTATAGCTTAAAATTAAAATATTGAGTCAGGTTAAACAGCCAGAAGAAATAATTTAATAATATATACATGTACTTAGTAATGCTCAGAAGTTATCATATATTTGGAGGCAGCGTCTGTGGTTGAATAGTCTAAGGTGTCTCCCTTGCAATAGACTTGACTGCCGATGACAGGGAGATCAGGTTTAAAATTAATTTTGGGTGTACTAAGGGTGTTTTTTTTTCCTTTAAATCTACTCAACTGCAGGTACACAACTTCTAAGCTCAGCTTTACTAATACCAACTCATTAGAGTAATTAATACATAAGCTTATAACATGAATACGTAGTAAGATTAAACAAAAAAGTATAGTCAAATTATACACTCATATTTGTTTTAGTATAAACAATTTATTTATCTATGTTTGACCATCTGTAGGATCAAAGACAACGTCTGTCTATAAAGGAAGAATGTGATGGCAAGGCATTTATTCACTTTAATATATGATAAAATAATTAACTCTCATTGACAAACAAAGGGATCTGAATCAATGTCCAACATAGGGTTAGAGTGATCCTAAAACAATCATACTATTCTTTTCGTATAATAGTAATTTTTTATTGAGTTTCTATGGAATGGTAAGCCACTTCTGTCACACGGTGAAGACTATTCCATGCATGCATGCATGCTATTTTTGGTATGGGAGAGTTGTAATTTGCTATTGGTGGGTTCTAGGCTATGAAGCTTTGTCAGAAAAATGAGATGAGGCATAAATTCGAAATAAACGAGATAAGATTACAAATGGTTTACCTTCGTAAAGCATTGTATCTAAAGAATGCTTATTAAATTCATATAAAATATAGATACGGAGGATTGTGAGCTCTTGTATATTTGTATAAGCTGGCATATAGTTTGTTTCTTACTGCTGGGAATAGGTAAAACCAAATGTATCCATATAAATCGGTTCCGTAAATATAGATGAAGAATATTATAAGATAATAAAGTTAGTACAAATATTGATAACGAGATATTAATTAAGTTTTACGTAGTATTTTTGAATAAAAGAAATATAGTTTTACGTAGTATTTTTGAATAAAAGAAATATTGGAAGAGCGAGGAAGTAATAATTATAAAATTAACAACAACAAAAAAATCAGCTTCATGAATTAAAGATATTTTGCAACATGGTTTAAAACCTGAATAAATATAGAGATATTTCTTACACGATATAATATAGCAATGATATACTGTAATCTACTTCCAAAATGTCTTAAACACAATGCATTGCTATGAAAGTATTATTCTAAATTAATACAAGCCAATGTTGATAAGGTAAGGCACCCAAATACCACCGCCGAGCCTAATGATTGAAGGAATCCAACGGCAGCTATGAAAGAATAATATTGATAAGGGATGGATTAAAGATACAAGACGTCCTGCAGTGGTAACATGGTGGCCCAGAGCGTTGGCTCTCCCTCCTCACTTACCTTGAAAGCAGCAGGGGCGTTAAATACTACATTCATCAACCGGTTAAGTTACTTTATTTTTAAATGGAAAAAAGAAACTTTAAATTAAAATGTATTGATATATTTTTTGGCTATATTAGTTGTAGGTAAAATTTTTCGTGAGAGTAAATTATACAAATTTCAGAAATATGGCATGTAATCTAAATTTGAAAAGAAAGTAGTTTTAAAAGTTCCTTAGAACATGTAGACACAGATTTAAAATAATTTATTGTATACATTTATTAAGAATAATATGTTGATGATTTTAAAAAATGTTGCTATAATTTTTTTAAATAGAAAATATGCTTTTATATATATATATATATATATATATATATATATATATATCAATGTGAGTTATATATATATATATTTATAAATATATATATATATATTTATAAATAAATCAATACGATCTTTAAAAATATGGTAATATATGAATTATATCTCCCAAATTATTTATAATTTATCGAACAAAATTTTATTGACTTTGTTTGAAGTGAGTATTTATGATTTATTATTCCTAAGCTTTAGTGTTTATTACGTATAGCAAAATTAATGTATACCTACACAACCAGAGGCAAATATTAAATACATCTAGCATTTATTTTCTAGATAAATACAATATGTTTTATCTAGACAATTCAATTGATATCAATTAGGATCGAGTGCTGGTCCCCATTTTTTGGGTGAGTGTACTTACCAGTCTCCTGACCTTTCCAGCTTATTCACTTTTACTAAAAATGCTCATAATTTTGTGTTCCTCATTAGTTAAGTAGTCAGAATTGTTTTATAGTAATATATATATATATTATACATGGAATTTAACATTTAAATATTTTACTAATAGATCTGTATATTTTTTTTATTTTCTTAGTTTATAGCTTAATTTAAACAGTGTAAGACTAACTAATTTTAATTATTGGAAATTTTTTCTCTTTAAAACGGACATTCCCATAATTAAAATAATTTGAAACCTGTGTGTTGATATAAATTAATATTCACTTTAATTACAATATTGGCTAGTGTACTTGTCAGAAAAGCAGCCCTAACACGTCACATATGGATGTAGTATCTGAAAACGATACTATCGATCACTCTTATGAAGCAAATTATTATTATTATTATTATTATTATTAGCACCGCAACTTACTACCCGTTCGAGTTATATGCACTAACGCTAATGTGTAATGGTAGGATGATTGCGAAATGAAATGGAGGACCTACAGCTTAAAGTGGAATCCGAACCACGGAGGAGGCCTGACATTCCCCATATTCGCAAGATGTGATTAATTCACGTTTTGTCAGAGGTGAAGGAAGGGTTTGGGAATCAGATAATGAGAGAGAAATAAATGGTACAAAACAGTCACATTTACTATACCATATTGTTTTATTATAACTTTTAATAAAATGCTCATTAATAGATTTTAGGTAAACTACCATTAATTAAGTTTTACTCATAAAACAAGCACATCATATATTTAAAAATTATAAATAAATAGATTGTATTGTGTTGCTAAATAAGTATTCTAAACAGATTTCAAATTTTCAAAAATAAGCTATTTGTAAACTACACTAAAATAATTTGTAATGCGTAAAAATAAATATATTCTTATTTATCATGAAAAAATATTTACAGATACCCATTTTGAGCTCAAGCTCTTAGGTCAATACTAAAAGTTTCAAATTTTATATAATTTGTCTGAAGTAAGCTACGATTATAATTATTTGTCTAAGAAAAATAAACCAGATAAATGGATTAATATATCAAGTTATTATGTAAAAAATCTTTACAGAAACCGAATTCAAAATATATCGAAAGAACAATTTCTTTAAATATTTAAATTAGAAAGTAATTAGTAAACATCCTTATGAAACTATCCCCCTAAAAACTAGCATACAGTTTTATTTGTCATCTAAAACCTCCCAAGAAATACAGTTTAAATTAACTTTTTAAATCCATTTCAAAATGTTTCTAAATTTTTAAAATCACTAATCAATGTTCTACCCTCTAAAGTATTTTTACCATAAAAATCTGGAATTAAAAAAAATCATAAATAAACTACCCTAATTTGAGAGTTAGTGTCAAATAAAAAAATTCTTGAAATCTAAATATCAAATTTGATTAAAATTCATACAAATTTTTTGGATACCTGATTAGGGACAGACTCACAGACATAAGAATAGACATAATTAAAAAATTCACTTTATTGGGTTCGGGTTCACATAAAATGTGAGGATTCATCATAATTTCTAGATCGATCTTTTTCATGATTGCAATACTTTCTATTATTATGATAAAGTACAAAAAAATGCATTTGCGACATTACAGTCTATTATTTATATATTATCGTTTAAAAATGAACTAATATCTTGTAATATTATATAAAATAATTTGTTAAACATATTATTTAATTTGAATTAAATAAGATGTTTGATCATCACCCATCAAAATAATATTTAAATTTTTATCTGCAAAGAAAGAATAAAAATAAAATTTAATTTTACTGATTGTTTATATGAATCAATTTTTTTTATGTTCTGTTTTAAATATACTTTCAACATACTAGCTAATTTTTTTTTAGTTAAAACTAGCTCATTTGCTTTAAGAATCTTTATAATAAACGATTGTTTAAAAAAATATTTTACCATTTCTTCGATAATAGTATGTGTTATTTCTTGTTAATGGTGATGCAAATCAAGAATCAATGATTCTTATTTACACAACACAACTAATGTGCCACTCAATAAAAAAAACATTGAAAAATTAGTTCCAACAAAGTATAATCTATTTTAATGGTTCCTTTGTAAAAAGGTTTTTCTACAATTAAAAGTTGTCACAATTGGCTTTGGTATGATCATAACTACGCTTAACTCAAATATAGGACATTCAAAAGTATATTTCCAGTTGATTTATCTACATAAATAAAAGTCTAATTGTTTATGTCTTACATGAATATATATTTTCAAGAGAATGTTTATGTATGAGAAATAAATCTGAAATTTTGTGAAATTGGAGAAGAGCCTCTCAAGATGTGCGCAAATTTTTTAAACTTATAAGATATAAAAATAAAAATTTATACAAAAAAATGGATTAAATGTAATCATTTTAATTCGTCGAGATGTTATTTTCATTTCAAAGCAAGGTGAATCTAGAATATAAATCCTTATCGCCAATCAGAATATCACTATAAATAATAAATTGATAATACAATAAGATTTGCTAACACTATATCGCAATTTTTTTTAAATATTTAAAAAATCGAATTCAAAAATCACTTTTGAAGGTACGTTAGGTAAGTCGTCGAATTGTATAGCAATGGTTTGCTGCTAACGGACAAATAGACTTAACCAAGGTACCTTTTACATTTTGGTTTTCCAATCACCCTCTACGCAATACTCAATCATTCACCTTTAAGTCTACCGCTATACTCTGTGCTCCATTAGTTTTAATATGCAGATAGCTCGGTGTGAAATGAAAAATAATGTTTAATAAATGGACACCCATCATAACGTGATTATTTATGATTATTTGAACAGAATATCAATTCATCGTAGACAAATTGATTTGTACTGAGTTCTATTTAAAATTAATCAACGAGACCAGAGCTCCAACGGAGATTCAAACATATATTTACAGGCAGATACACATACTGAAGAAAGAATATTTGAGTATACAATTGATATAACTTAGTACCATTTGCATGTAGTTACTACTAATAATGAATAAATACCACCTCAGTATTCCCAGTTTCGACCCAAACCCTTTAGGGTAAGCTATACAAGTCGAGTCTAATATCTTTGTACACGTTTTATCTTATTCAACTGAGTGTTATAAAATATTTACATTATTTAAGTGTAAGACATATCATTTAGCTTTTAAATTACTATAATGAATTGTATTTTAATAAACCGGTATATCAACTTGATAAAATAAATCAAATATATATTACAAATTGAAATAATTCCTGATGTGAACCATTCCCGAGTATTAGGGGTCAAAGTTAAACGTCTGTAGTTCTCTTTTTCAACCGTTAGAGTAGTTTAAAATTATAGCACCACGTTTTACTATCCGCTTAGGTCATACGAATATATAATAATTACGTTAATGAGTTAGGGATGAGGAGTTTGAATTCATAGGAAGTGTATCAGCAATTTGCGTGGAGGTAAAATTGAAAACCATTTTGAAAAAAAAACCACCCTCAGTACACCCAACCGGGATTTGAACCCCGATCACCCTTTCATCGTCAATTTGTCTAGTCTAACACGAGAGTGACGCCTTAGACCATGCGGTCATCTAAGCAGGTACTGGTAATATTGTTGTGTAAGTTTTACTCCTCATTTAAATAATTAACAATGAAGGTGCCCTGTGCTACCACAATGGTTAACCATGGTGGCTACAAAGATATGGGGACATTAATTATAATAAATATATGTGTGTATGTTCTACTCCTTGGATCTGATTCAAAATGTGTGGGAATATGTTTATTTGATTATTATATATTTTTAAAGTTAGTTGTTAATATTACAGTCTTCAGAATAAGTTAATCAAATACACAACCACCATACAATACACTTGAGTTCTTAAATCAAGACACGAAATACACCATCATTTCTTTAATAATAAAGAAATACAATAATATTTGGAAAATAGTTTAAGGTTTTTTTTAAATTTTTATAGTATGTAGATAATAGGTTACAAAAAATATGTGTAAAATTTTTTAGCCTCAGGAATATTCCCTAAGTTGCAATATAAATGGCAGGATGTCTAAAATTTATCAGTTGACATATTATAATATATATAAACATCATATCAATGTGCATAATTTTAAATATTTAATTATTTAAATACCCTCAAAATGACAGATTAACTGGTCATGGACTATTGTATGTTTATTCTCTTGCTGTAACTTACATATTATTATTTTAATATTTCTGAATGCTCTTGGTGATTAATTAAAGATATTTTATTTGTGTATTTACACAATTATTAAAAGCCTATTTGCTTGCCATCACATTGGTTTTATAGTTTTAAAATGCAACAACAAGACACAAATATAGGATGAAGTTGGAATTAATTTCAATGTATGTTGATATTTTAAAATTATATCAATATTTTAATAATCTGTTACATTTTCTAGCTAGACTATATATTGTTTCTATAATACATTTATAACCAAATATTATATATAAAACGAGCAAAGAAATACAAAGTCAACCTTATGTAAAAATTAATGTAACGTTAGAATAAGCTTTTAAAAATTCAGCAATTTTTACAATGTTATTTTTTTGTTTTGTTTGATTATTTGAGCAAATAAATGTGAATGAATTGAGGAATTAGATCACTACTTAAATATGCCGTGAAAAAAGCTTTCCTAGATTGAATATTTGGTGATTTAATAATAATAATAATATATTAATTATGTAATTTGCCCAAAATCAATCATACATAATTAGTCAAGTAATTTTAAAGACTATCTGGTAACTACCAAAGGATAAACTGGCAATATTTGTGTTAGATAAGAGGTTGGTATAATTTAAATATATTGTAACAATTGTTTAGTGAAAAGAGAGTGATAAACTAATTTGGGAATATCACCTTCATTACACCAAATCAGGATATTAACTTAGGCCTCCTAATCAATATTATATTAGACTTGAGAAGATTGGTAATCAGTACACGTACCTATCAATCAATTTATAATCAATAATACCTTTTAGTTTAATTTTTTAATGAAGTCCATTTATAAAAAAATCTTGACATCCTTTTAAAAATATACTAAATATGTAATAAATAATTAAAATAGAGATATGAATGTATGTATCTATTTGTTTATCAAATTAGATTTAAACCAAATATTAGCGAATTAATTATACACATTTAAACTTATTGATGGATAAAGTATGAAAAATTTTCCAAAAATAGTTAACTTTTATTTTAAATCGGATATGAGAAAATTATTAATTGTCATTAATATTTATATTAGGGGTGTACAGCCAATAAATTTGGAAAAACCTTTCATACTAATTTCACAAATAAAAGTTATTAATAATAGTATATTTTATATTTCAGATAAGATTCCAAAATACCGCCTAATATTTTTCTGCCAATATTGGGTTGGTAATGCAGGTAATCACAGTTTTTTGTAATGATTGGCAGTTTCATTTTAATTTGTTAAAACCATATGTGCTGGTGAGGTAAATTATACAAATCTTATATGTAATGTATTTATGGAAATTATAAAAAAAGATTAAGATATTTCCAAATTTATAAAAATCCTGGAATTTAAAATATCAATAGTGAAGGTACTTTGGTTTTATCTTACCATTCTTAATTAAGAAAAAAAAACTCATTTAATTCTCCTCATACTATTAAAAGGTATACCTGGAATCGTTAAGACAAATATGCTGAAAATGTCTGTTTACCATTTGAAATCGTATTTAAATATAATACAGCATACAAATATCTCATATATTATATATTTCAAAGAACAAAAGAAAAATCTCTTAATGACTGGAACGACTTTATGTGTATGTTTGGGTAGAAATGTTATGGGCTGGTCAGTTCAGAAAAAGAAATGTATTGGAATGCTATGTGAGAAAGGAAGATAAATTATGTTATGTATATTTTTACAGTTTCATTTTGACTTTTTGACGAGTTTGCTTTTCATACTACTTTGCACACAGTCAAACAAAATGAAAATTAGTGAAATGGTTGAAAGAAAAAGGTAATTTTTTTGTCATGTGAATAAATGAAAAAAAGAAAGAAAGTCATGAGTTACAGGGAAGGAGAGAGTTATTTTTTTTTTAATCTGAAGGGAATATCACATTATTATTGGCATTTCTTTCTCTATCACTTTCGCTCTCGGAGAACGAGAGGGAGTGAAAATTAAATTTTAAATTTAATCGTGTGGTTTCGGATGTCGAGAAAGGGAGTGAGCAAGTGTAATAATACAAAAAAAAAACGAACGTCGGTGTCTATTGAATAAGTAATTCTTCGATTCCGTTTTAAATTGTTGGCATGGTATATGCTTGTAAAAGAAGATGAGAAAATCATATTTGATTAAAAATGGGTGGGTTGTGTTTCTAAAGGAAAGCTTGGTACACAAGCCGTATAGTAATAAATGAAATTCTTAGAATCATTTTTTTTTAATTTTCCTGAAAGGAAATTAATTTATATTGAATATCTGCTTAAGTCTCAAGAAAGACAATACAATGCGTTTCAAACTGTGTTTTTTATGTTAGAAATGAAGGAAAGAACTAAATTGTTAGAGAAAATACATAAACAAATGAAAAAATAAATATACAGGCATACAGTATATAAATATTCAAATCTACAAGAGTTACAGATTGGAAATGGTGTAAAAACGTATATGTACTCATATGAATAATAATCCCTACTTAAACTTTAGTATAAACCTTTCTATGGCTTAGACATATTTAACAAAAATAATATAGAAATATCAGGTATATGCACCTTGGTTAGTTATCACAATATATTAATACAATAGCTTTAAAGATAGATTACATAAAATTGTAGATTCCAAACAAATTACAAAATTTTATCAGCTTAAGTGCTTAACTATTGATTTACCTCTCCAGAAAAGTAAACATGCATTTTTTGAATGAGACCCAAAATAATTTTTATAATATAGAAATAAAAATGATAGTTTGAAGTGAATTAGTCACATAAGAATATCTTTTTTTATCTATCTTAGTAAATATTATGTTTTACTATCTTTATTTTAACGAGCAATGTGTAAGGATATCCGTATATCTAATGAAGTATGAATGAAGAATATGGAGTTTGAAAAATATGTACCCAAATGTATTTGAAGTAGTGGTGGCTCTGGGGTATGCGAGGCTGTAGGTGGGTCATTTGCGGTGACCCACATGACCTAACAACCTAAAAATTGCGCTAAATTATTTAAATTTGGAGTATACATTTGACTATAAGAACTAAGATGAGAAAAATAAAGTAGGCATGTAACCTAAGAACTTGCAACATATCGTTAATAAGTGATGTGGGTAAATAATATTATATTTGAGGATTTTTACAATAGATTTTTGGGGAGAAAAAAAAATGAAGACTATTTTTATTTACAAAAAATTCTGTTTAACTTTTGTAACACTTAATAAAATATATGCAAATAATGCTTAAATAAGAATACATATTAAATTTATACATACATAAATATTTAATAGATGTATTGCATACATTCAGTGATCAAACTAAATAAATTCACTAAATGTATGCGAGTCGAAACGAATCGATGATCAAAGCGTCACTAGTGACAAAGTGACGTGACTATAGAAGCAAGAGTCACTCTATAGTCGTTATTGTTGAATTGCTACCCGCGGTCTTTTGAGTTTATACTTTTTCTCATTTATTTTAGATGTTTAACATGCACTTTCTGAACCAACCGAATATATAAGCACAATAGTTAAAGATTAACCTAAATCTAAAACAGCCACAACGTCCAACCCCAAACCGTTAATTAAACAATGTGTAGGATTAAGCTCATATTTCACTAACTATACATTTTTCGGCCATGGTTGTAATCGAAACTGGTACCCCTAGCTAAGTAAACAGACATGTTACCAACTGAGCTAAGGTGTCGGGGTGCACTTATGAAGGTGTAGCCATTATGTTAACAGCAATAATTTACATTGTATAAAGAAAATATTATTTTCTCCTAAATTAATGGATTCTACGATAATTTAAAAATAAATTGCTGCCAATTTGTTGGCACTTTGGATCCTCAAAGAAAAATGAAATATTTCATGTCATTATAGTTAAAAATGTGAATATTTATATGTTTTATATCAAATACACACACACATACATATGTAACATATGAGAAAACACCATATTCTAATACTAGGGACCATAAAACTTCTAAGCCAAAAAATCGAGAATTTTTCTTTTGTACTACCAAAATGGTTCCTTTATGAAGAAAAAAAAATTAAGAATCAACAATGTAAACTAGAGTAACCTATTTTATTCTTTTTTTTCTCTCAAATATTCTAAATATTTATCTAGTAGAAAATAAATTTTCGTCGATTTCCTCTTGCTCGGTAAATTTCACTACTAAATCACACAATTAAGTCATGTGGTCCTAGGTGTTCACCTAGTTCACCTTATAGTAAAGCTGCCATTTATGTGAAGGGGATTCAAAAGTCATTGCAAATATTAAAACTAGTTTCACTAGCATTGCAGATTTAATATAAGGTTTAAATTATTGTTAGAGGTTAAAATAGCTAAGTAAAAGTTGGTTTAACACGTGCGTCGGTTAATATAGCTACGGTTTTTGTTATTACAATACTATCTTTAGCAGTAGTAGTATTTATTCTTAACCTAAATACTAATTATTTTATTGAATTTATATAAAAAGTAGAGCTTAAAGCTTGTTTCAAAAATGGGAGTTGCACAACAATGAAACGGAAAACAATCCACAATTAACTGACTGATGTTCGGATATTGACCAGAAATGCTATATATTTTGAGCATGATGTTTTAGAGATAGTGACCACCTTTAGGGGTATTAATATTCGGTGTGGTAAAGTATACCACTATACCAGTATAGTCTATTTGATACATAATAAAATGGTGCAGTGCACATAGTTGCTCTCTCTTTAATCTTAAAATAGTGACATTAAATATAAACTATTAAAATTTATGAAAAAAAATAATATACATTGTTGCAGAAAAACTCCATCAAATATCATCAGTGAAATATTATACACTGTTACGGAAACATTGAGAAAATAGGATCATATCTGTCCACCAAGGAGCATAATAATCAATTTCATTTTTAGAAATGGATACAAAAATATTAACTGTACATTTGCTTATAGTTCATATCTTATTGATTTAGTTAAAATGTATTTCAACTAAATTGTTTTATATCAAATAGTACTTCATCTTTCAAATTATAAGTTATTTAGTATAACAAATGGTCGTGGAGATATCATATAAATTTTAAATTTTAGACAATGTAAATTTTCATGGATAAATGAAAATTACCAGTTTGTTTGAAAGTTTAAATACTGCATGGCTAAAAACATTTACTCCAAGTCGTTAAAGCAAATTTGGAAAAAAATCTATTATCTATCTTTTCCCACTTAAGTAAGTTACTCTTAATCTTAGGCTTAGCTATCTTATTTCAAAAATTACTCAAGGCAACATTATGAAAACCCTAAATACCAAGTTTTAGCCCTATAGGTAAAATGTTTTATGTGCCTGGCCTAATTATGTTCATACAAATAGACATAGTGGTGGTATTGCAAAAAATACTTACTTTTCGATTTCAGAGGGTCTTGAAACGTTGACATTTTTCAAAATCTTCAGTTAGATTTTCTGAAGATGGAAATAATTTTCTCCCTAGGTGATCGAGATAAAGTAAATAGAACATAATATATCACCAAATAGAAACATCAAAACATTGTCCGCCAAAATAAATAACAACCAATTTCATTTTCAAAAACCCGAATAATTTTTTTTTGCATATAGCTCAGATAAAATGAAAAAAAATTTCAAACACAAGAGTTATATATAATAGTACTACAAGTAATGATTTCGTATCTCAAATAGTAGTATTGATATGATAAAATAGGGAATTATTTAAAGTACCCTAAGGGTAATTTTCATTAGAAGATAAGACAATTAATTTTCTTTTAATGTTCTTAACAGTCCCTAGAGATGAAGTTTAGTCTGAATAGTTTTGAGTGGATTTTAAGAAAACTGATTCTTTTTATGTTTTCTATTTAGTACACCCTTAATTTTAAGGTTGGATATATAATTTCAAAACATCCTTCGGGGGAACCTTATGAAAACACTACATATCGAATTTCAGCGCGATCGATAAGATTGTTTCAGTTCTAGTCCAAGATACAGACAGAAAGACCATGAATAACAGTTTTTTATAGGCCTACTTCGCTCTCCTAGGGGTATATAAGAATTAAAAATAATTTGGATCTAAAAGTTACTCTTTCACGAAAAAACTATTTTAATTATTGTGCTGAAATCTTGCATGAAAATAAAGTGAACGTATAAGCACATAGACTATATATTTTATCTTTTAAAATCCAATTAAATTAATGTTCTTAAAATATTCTTTTTTTAAACCACGTTATTAATGGGTTTTTTCTACGTCTGAACTAATAATTCATTTTTTCAATCTATCTTTATTGCCAAATCAACTGTATTGAAAGAATAATTACAGAACTATGCTTTAATATTAAGTGCAAAAATAAACTTTATTTTGTCAGGATGGTTTTATATTCATATTATTAGGCAAATCGTGCTAATTTATCAAATATAGCTACACATTAGTAAAGTAAAGTTTTTTGATATGAGCTTAAGTTCACATACTAAATATTCAAACAAAAAAATGAATTCGCCCAATAAATTTAGCCTAAGCTACAGGGAAAACAAGTAAATCTTATATATAAAATTCTCGTGTCACAATGTTCGTTCCCGTACTCCTCCTAAACGGCTTGACCGATTCTCATGAAATTTTGTGAGCATATTGAGTAGGTCTGAGAATCGGCCAACATCTATTTTTCATACCCCTTAGTGATAAGGGTTGTCCACCCTTAACATTTTTCTATAATTTTTAGA
This sequence comes from Timema shepardi, assembly GCA_902151425.1. Taxonomy (NCBI): domain Eukaryota; kingdom Metazoa; phylum Arthropoda; class Insecta; order Phasmatodea; family Timematidae; genus Timema; species Timema shepardi. Next base: position 176,018 of record CABFVX010000031.1, on the reverse strand, counting down.
CATTTTTTTAATATCTTTATTTTTTTATTATGTCGCATTAAAAAATACATACAACCCTAAATTTTTACCCTTTTATCACCAACCCCTATTTTTTAATAGCCATTTTAGTAATTTAATCATTTTTCATCCCCGGTCGATAACTGATCAATCGTCATTTAATTAGTTATCCCCGCCAGTTGTCTACAGGTGTCACTTCTGACCCAGTAAACAGCACGGAGTAGGGATGAGAACGAAGCCGGTCTCCTGTTTCTCTCACACAATAAGACTTCTCTCACTCCCTACACAGTTGTCGGCCATCATTATTGTTTATGCATCAAGTGTAGTAGTAACGTTGACAATTATTATTTTGCTATCTCAGTGTAACTCTCATATTAACTATTAATCATTCCTATTTTATTAATAACTAGAAATTACTTAAAAATTACGTTTGCCGGGTCAGCTAGTAATCTAATAAAAAACTATGTAATTTGTACCGACATGTCTTGGTTAAAGTAAGCATAAGTATTGATTTAATTAATTGAATGTATTCATTTAGTAAGATATTTGTGGTTTACCCCCAAGCATTTTCATTCCAATAGGTTTCGATACACATTAAATTCGATATAAGTTAAGATTTGTATTTATTTATGAACCATCAACATCGGTGTTAGTGAACCTTAAAACTAAAACTTCTAAGGAAAAATATAATTCTAACATTGTAACGCTCAGAAAACAAACCTATATTTTTGTTTAGACATAAGACTCGAAAAAAACTGTTTCTTTACCAGCGTTATTGTTTTGATGGAACATGTAGCAACTAAAATTATTTAATGGAAAGGGTACGAAAGGCTAAGTGCAAACAACCACTGCACCCAACCCCATGGTCTTACGCTTCATACCGTGATTTCAGAAATAAAGACAAACCAGTCGGTTACTTCGCTGCATGTTATACCTTTAGTCGACAAGAAACATTAGCTATTCAGAAATGCTTCCAGCACTCTGGATTAGCTACTGGATTTGTCACTTTTGATGTAGAGAATGAAATATCACTCAATTAAATAATAGAATTCATCAATGACAATTCTTTCGAAATTAAAGAGCTAATTAATGCGGATTATGAAGTAATTTTTTTAACCATTCCGTTTTTCTACCCATCAGGTATATACGCTTATGTACTAATAAGGCTAATGTCTTAGGGACATGGAAGACTAGACTATAGAGGAAGTATACCCGCATTTGCAAGGAATATGACTAGATTTTTTTTTAACTCCAGTACACCCAAACCAGACTCAAACCCCAATCTCTCCGTCAAAAGCAATCAAAAATTTCTTAAACTTATTGTACGTATGGTAAAAAATTAAAATATTTACTTTCATGTAGAGGGACAACCATAAATAACTACGAGAGTCTGGACCTTTATAATTAAAAAACACGGGATAGTGGATGGAAGAGAGGGAATGGGGGATGAAAATTTTCAAAACCTAAGTGAGCAATGATTTTTTATGTAGTAGAAATTTTAAATTTTTCAGGAAGGTGGATGGACTACCCTAGATGGCTCAAAAGGAATGATTTTTTTTAAATATTATATTAAATATTTGGAAAATAGAAGTGGAGAGAGCTATAACACCATAAACGAATACAAAAAACCTTTCTAGGTGTAGTAAAAAATTAGAATATTGGTCATCTCGTATAAAGACCACCGTAAAAAATCATAAAACAATGAAAATTATGAATTTAAAAATTGAATACAAGAAATGGGGTCTCAAAATGGATTATACTATTAGAACACTATTGTTGTAGTAGAAAGTTTAAATTGATGTGGAGAATCTTAATTCCATATATTTTTGATATTTGTCCATCCACATGAATTACTCAAAAACCTTTATACAGCCTAAACACACCAAATAGGTCTTACATAAGGTTCCATAGAAATGTTGAAAATTTAATGGGGCCGATACTAAATAACAGATAAAATTAGGTCAAAAGAGTTGAAAATGAATAATTCCTTTACAATAATAATAATAATATTTAGCACCACGTCTTACTACCCGTTCGGGTTATACGCTTTAAGTACTAATTACGCTAATAGATTAGGAATTGGGAAGATTGAATTAGAGGAAGTGAACCCGCAGTTGCGTGGAGGGAGAGTGGAAAACCATTTAGGAAAAACCACCCCCAGTTCACCCGACCGAGATTCGAACCTCGATCTCCCCGTCCTCAGCAGTCGAGCTCAACACGACAAACGCGTTAGCCAACTACGCCACCGAGGCGGGTAACTCCTTTACAAAACTGTAAATTGATTCTATGTAACATTCGTTTGTTTTAACTCTTTAACTAACAATATTTGGGATTACTAATTCACTTTAAACTTGTAATTCAAGAATACAAACTCTTGATGGGTCACCTATTGGTGCAGTGAGCAGCGTTGCAGGCGTCTACTTCTACCACGTCTCCTTTGAAGTAGTTTGTTATTTTAATAGAATTTTTCATTTTAGGTAAAGAGAAGGGATAGAGGTATATACATGCCTCTAAATTAAAGGTTTAATAATCTGGTTCAAGATATTGTTTCAATTTTAATTTTTGTCTTTGTTTTGCTTAAATATCATGAAAATGGGAAGCTAGCCAATTTTGAACGACATTTCATGAAAAATAACCTGTATCTGAAATAAAAGTAGATTGTTAGAAACATATGTACATCATTTCTCAAACCAATTAAGTCAACTTTTAGCAGGGTCAAAAAGGAACACTTCTAAGATATGTTAGAATAATTTTAAAGATTTTGAATCCTCAAAATTATCATTATCATAATAAATACATACAGAATAGAAAGATTTATACTTTCAAATAGGTAATGCCATTAGAGGTAATCTTATTATTACCTCACTAGATAAAAATATATCAGACTTACACCAATGTTCACATCATTGAAGGTGTAAGGATTGAAAAATACTAGAGTTACGGTTATTGGAAGATCTCGGTTTGATTCCCGGTGATGTGCATTGATTATTATTATTATTAGCACCGCACCTTACTACCCGTTCGGGTTTTACGCACTTACGCTAATGTGTAATGGTAGGGTGATTGTGATATGAAATGGAGGATATACAGTTTAACGTGGAATCCGAACCACGGTGCAGGCCTGGCATTTCTCACATTCACAAGATGTCTTGTCAGAGGTGAAGGAAGGGTTTGGTAATCAGATAAATCTTTGCTGGGACCGAGGATTGAACCCCGGCCACCAGCATAGAAGTCTGGCACCTGACCCCTAGACCGCCAGGTCACCTACGATGTGTATTGACAGTATGCTGTTTATTCTCATGTGATTTACAAATACTATGAAGTTTTGATGAAGAATCCATCTTACATAAACTAAACTTAACATTACTAAACACGTTCACATAGATTTAATGTCGGATCTATACAAGAAACATAATATTTAATAGTTTGAAAAGTGACTAAATGGTTGCATATGAGTTAGGAAGGGTGGATATAGTTTCTTATATCTTTCAACTTAATAACAAAACTGTTGAAATCTACGTACAACCTAGTAGAAAATGATCTAATTTTACATATTAAAACATATTTTATAAATTATACTGTGTACAAAACGTAAGGTTTCTTGTGGTAAAGATCATTGTTGATATATTTCAAATCTTTTTGGTGTAAGTACAATTTTTAAATAACAAAACCCTTTCTAAATTTTACAAAACATCGGAACATGTGCAATACGTTTCAACGCACCAATAGGTGGCCTTCTTAAGAGTTCCTATTCCATAACCCACTGTTTTGTCGGGCAGGATTATTATCTCTGTGACTCTCCTTATATTTCAGTGAATTCCTAAAATATGACTTTATGGTTTGGTTGTGGATTCAACCTACTTCTCATTTAACATTAAACTATTTCTTAGTCTAATATGTTTTTATAAGTGAGACCCCTAAGTTAAGGGTTTGATTAATTTTGGGAATACACACACTTATAGTGCTATAGTAACTGTTAACTAGATTAATAATGTTCATATGTTGTCATCATTTCTCCAATAATTGGATATTTTGAGTTCAGCTTTAGTTGTGAATTTATCAACTAGGTCCATGTGGAACATTATAGGTTAACCACAATTTCTGTGAAGAAACTGTATTTATATAATATATATAATTAGTTTATTTGATTACCACAGGTGTATTAGTGATAACAAATACAACTAGAATATCCAGAAATAAATATAATTGTAATGTTATGTCATTTTGCAAAGGTAATATAACAATATAAATCCCTTAAGAAAGTCGACTTACATTTTTGCGTGCTTAAATAATAATCACACTCAAAAATAGACTACTCAATGATTCATCATATGAACTGATATCCCAGTTACATTCATGTAGATAGAAAACAGAGATAGGTGGAGAGTTAGAAAGCCCAAAATAGGAGAGAAGGGGAGATCGTAAAAAGTCTTTTCTGCGTCGATTGAAGCAGGTTCCCTTAGGGCGTCTACTTCACGACCAAGTGGACGGACGACCAGCGATGGTCGTACGTTTGTGTGAGTGAGCGTCCTACAAACAGCTGACGGTCAAATTTCCTGTCCTTTGCAACAAGGCACAAGGCCACCCTCCTATGTGACAACCCAAATTCACCGTCAACCAAGCAACAACCGCCACCCTCTATATGTACCCCCTTTACACTGTTTCTGAAATATACTTTTTTTACTAAATAAAACGGATGGAACAACCGTATTGCCTCATGTTGCGTGAAAAGCTTGTGTATAAAAATGTCTCCTTCTGTGAGAAATTATTAAAACCCTTGTTTAGTTTCCCTAACGTAGATTTCAGAGTATATATATTATGTACACACACACATATATATGTATTGTATATATATATATATATATTGTATTATTTTCTATAGTGTCGAAAATGGTGAAACAGTGGAAGATGACACCTCTGCTTGAGGTAAAAAGAAATATCTCTCAAGGGTGAGCCTAGAAGGAATTAGTGTTTATTAGTAAAAGGTACATGCTTTACAGCAGCCACCTCCTTAACCGTGAACTGACCACACAGGAGTTCAGCGCTAATGCAATATCCAATTATACGATGAATTATTCCAAAATTTGGCTTATTCAAAAATGAGAGTTGAACGATTGAAACAAAGCTCATTTACCTTTAAAACGATATAATTTGAGATTTATTAATATAAATAAATGGTGCGGATCCCCTTATGGACTTTCTCGGTCTATTGTTTAATAATGGAGATATTTACTAAAATTCTTAATATATGTGAAACAAAATAATATACAATTGAAAAGCCAAGCAAAAATTGCCCTATACTTACGTAAAATGCTTTTTTACTCCCAGTCTTAAATTTGTAATTTTATTTTTAAAGAATTAAAGTCCTCATCGGTATATTTAGACCAATAAAAATCGTTCCACCAGTTTCAACACTATATATATTAGCTTATCGAAAACTAAAGGTAAAGTATTGCAACCACAAAAAAGAGTCTAACCCGATATGTTGATGGCTATCGACGTTTTATGAGTCCTCGAACCCTAAAAGTGGTTTTTGCAATGCCATCTTCTGTCTGTGTGTTTCCAACCCTTAAATAAGACTAGTTCAAGCCCTACTAAAGAACGAAGAGAAAAAAAATTCAATTTTCTCAAAATCAGCTCAGACGATTTTAATTAAAATTAGTATTAAGTCATTAATATTATAGACAAAATGGATATTATCTTTTTTCTATAAAAATCTAGTAAAATTTCAGAATTTATAAACAGAATTTGAAATTTTACTAGTGGTTGCACATCTTACAGTTTACGCATTGTTACTAAATTCTTCTTTTATAAATTTCGACCAATAAAATAGCTAATTATTGACTATTGAGTATAAAATTATAGAGATAGATCATTTCTGCACAAACATTTACACTAAGAGATTAAAAGAAAAATACCATCAACTTTTTTAGAAATTTACTTATTTACTTACTCTATGAGATTAGAGAATTATTTCGTTAAGACTTTAGTATTTCTGTACAAGTAAATTGTACAAAATCTAATAAACTATTGGTTTTATAAAGATGTTTCAAATATTTATTTTTATATTTAATTGTACTACAATTTTGCAATTTTGTTATTTGGTATCTCAAATAATAATGGAGATTTGGAAATTTCTGCTTTTGTAAGGTATCCTTAAATAAATTTTCATAGAAAATTGAATTTTTCTATTTTCGTCCCTTAGTAAACTACTCTTATTTAAGGGTTATACAAAGACAGACGGCATTGCACAAACCACTTTTAGGGTTCGAGGGCTCATAAAACTTCGACAGCCATCAACATATTAGGTTAGATTTTTTTTTGCAATACTTTACAATTAATTTTCGATAAACTAATATATATAGGCGCATAGCTTGAAAATTATTGGTTTAGTAAAAATATGTTTCAAATAAAAGATTTGTATTATAAATAGGCCTATATATTTGCAACGATAAGTAATTTGATATCTCAAATAGTTATGGAGATATGACACTTAAATGGTATGAAACTCTGCACGAACTTTCTCAGTCTATTTTTTTAGAAATGTAGATATTTACTCAAAATTCGTAATATAATATACACTAGAAAACCCTTGAACAAATTGCGCTAAATATACGTAAAACATTTAGTTTTTAATTTCATAATTTTATTTTTAAAGAATTAACGTCTTCATTTGAATATTTGGAACAATACAAAATATTTATAATGGGTCCCCAAGGGTCAACACTTCCTATTAAAACTTTGACTTCCGGTTACAATTTTCATAATTTTACTAGGGGATACCTTATGGTTATTGTATTGCTATTAAATTTCGACTAATAAAATAGGTAATGATTGACCATTAAGTCTAATATATAATAAATATATCCAAATGTATGCAATTATAAATAATTTCGGACTTACGGAGATAAAATTAAAAATTGGATTTAACGCATAAGACCTGAGCCCTTAAAGTCATTTTGACCAAATGTTGAGAGTAGCCATTTAGTTTGTAATATTGATCAAAGCTTAAAAATTATATTTAATCAAAATCTCTAAAGCCGATTTTGATAAAATCGATTTTTTTCTCTTTCCGCCCAAAAGGAAACTACCGTTAATTTTAAGGTTCGATATACAATTCCAAAAATTCCTATAAAGTCCTTATACACCAAGTTTTTGCATCTTTGGTAAATTAGTGTAAGCTCTAGGCCGAGGTACTGACTGACAGACATACGTCATTGTGAAAATCACTTTTTGGGTTCGGGAGGGGGGGG
>CABFVX010000031.1:82948-168748 GCA_902151425.1 Timema shepardi | reverse complement strand
GGGGGGGGGGGGGGGGGGGGCATGAAACGTCAACATCCATCAAAAACTCTAGCACAATTCTTTTGACGGTCACAAAATTTCAAGGTTACGAGAAAGTAAAAATATTGATCTTGGATCCCCTTGGTTCAAAACTTCGTATAAACATGTCGACATCCGGGTTAGAATTTTCGACATTTTATTAGGGGTTGCACATATATGGTCATGGCATTGCTATTAAATTCCTCATTTATAAATTTTTACTAATTAATAAATAGGTAAATATTGGCTATTGAATCTAAAATGATAGAGATAAATCATTGTTGTACAAACATTTCTCCTAAGAGGTTGAAAGAAAGACAACATATACTTTTTGAGAAACTTACTCATAACTGACTCTATGGCATTAGAGAATAATTGTGTTTAAACTTAAGTAGTATCTCGTTACAACTAAAGCTCAAAAAACTGTATTAATATATTTGCCAATATCTCAGAAACTGTTGGTTTTATAAAAATTTATTTCACATGAAAGTTTTTTAATTTTAATAGTTATACAATTTGGCAATGATAAGTTATCTAATATCTCAAATAGTTGTGGAGATCCTGAAATTTCCGCTTCTATAAAGTACCTAAAAGTAATTTTCATGGAAAAGAGAAAATATCGAATTTATTTAAAATCTTAATCTACGCTTAGATACGAATTTAAAACAAAATCGTTATAGCCGATTTTGAGAAAATCGATTTTTTCTCTTTTTGCTTTTGATTAAACTACTCTTAATTTTGGGGTTAAAAAGACACACAGACAGAGGACATTGCAAATACAACTTTTTAAGGTTCGGGTGTCATGAGACGTCATTATCCATCAACATTTCAGGTTTATAATTTTTTTACGGTCGTAATACTTTACCTTTAGTGTTCGAAAAATTAATAAAAAATATATATTTATAAAAATTCGCATATAGATTGAAAGTTATTGGTTTTATAAAAATATGTTTTGAGTAAATATTTGTATTATAAATAGTTCTACATATTTAAGATGGTAAGTGATTTCATATCTCAAATAGTTTCGGAGATATGATAAAAAGTGAGAATTTACGCATTTGCCCGGAGCCCTTAAAGTAATTTTGCAAAAACATTGACAGTAGCAATTTTGTTTAGGATATTTATAAATGTTTTGAAATAAAATTTAATAAAAATCGTTAAAGCATATTTTTTAGAAAATTGACCTTTTTTCTTTCTTCCCTTCAGTAAACTACCCTTAATTGAAGGATTTGATATCTAGTTCCAAATACCCCTTAAGGCAACCCTATGAAAACCCTAGATACCAAGTTTTAGCTCGATTGGTAAATGGTTTAGGCTCTAGTTGGAGGTATGGACAGACAGACAAACGGAAATTCAAAAACAACTTTTTAGGATTCGGGGGTCATGAAACGTCAAGATTCATCAAAATCAATTTGGATTTTTTTTACGTTCACAATACTTTCTCTACCTGTAATATAGCAAGAAAGTAAAAATGAAAATTTATGCATCAGACCGGAACTCTTAAAGTTATTTTGACGACATATTGAGTGTAGCAGTTTTATTTGTAATATTTATCAATGCTCAGAAATGAAATTTAATCAAATTTGTTAAAGCTGATTTTAATTAAATCGATTTTTTCGTTTTTCACCTTTGAGAAAACTACCCTTAATTTTAGGGTTGGATATAAAATTCCAAAAAGCCCTTTTGACAACCCTATGAAAACCTTATATATTAAGTTCTAGCCCAATCGTTAAAATAGTTTTGAGTTCTAGCTCGAGGTAGAGACGAACATACGGAATTGTGAAAACAATTTTCTCGGATTCGAGGTGTCATAAAACTCCGATATACATAACATCTTGAGTTCAATGTTTTTGACGATCACAATAGTTTCTCTACCTGTAAGGTAGCGAGAAAGTTAGAAGAATGTGTGAAAACGTTACATAAGCTAATTTCAAAGTAATTTAAGTATATTTGCGTGGCTATGGGATTCGGCTCAGTGATAAAGAGCTCTAGGATTCATCTAGTTATTTCTTGAAAAGCGTACGAAGTAGAATTTTAAGAAATTTAGAATTAAAATCGAGCTTTCCTCTTTACCTTAAGATAAGAAGATTAATAATATTCGTTCTCCTCTTCTTATTAACATGACAAAAGTATAGTTGTATATGTAGCGAAAGGTAATGTAAGATTAGATAGAATGGAGAAGTAGTTCCAGTAAACGATACAAACCATCGTATTTTAAGTCATGTGGCCAGACAACAATTGATACGTACTCGCTGACCGAAGTGGCTGCCCTAAGTGATAGACGTGGCCATGAGGATATAGAAGAAGGGGTCAAAAAATAAGTATTCACTTGATACGTTGTCAAGAGATGACATGTCATAAGCCAGCCAAACGCTCTCTCTCTCTCTCTTCCGTAGCCCTCCGGCCGAGTGCCTCAGATGCCTCGTGGTAGTATCTTTTATAACTGGACGGTTGGCTTTGTACAGACTGATAACGATGGGACTTACTTGCTTGTAAGTTTAGAAATGTCAGAATTATACTATGAAAATAAGTGACAATCCCTTTGATATGTGATTATCTTGGATGTCTCCCTTGTCTAACGTAAAAATATTTTGTTTTAGCTCTAATAAATGTGGGGATACAACTGGTTGGGAAATGTTCAGTATGTTTACTTTCACTTAACAAGGGACGTCTGAGACAAACAAAGAAGTCGAGTCATTTTTAGTAAAGCTTATTTATAATGTTCCTGAATAACCGAATATGTATATAGAATTATATGGCGTAACTCTAGCTTGACTCACATCTTTGATCACGCAGAGTAGGGCGACAACCTTATTTAATATTGTTGGCCAGTGACTGGGAGTATATAGCACAAATCCTGGCCAGTTATATTAAAAACAATTTTTTCCTAAGAGTTATACCACATTTATTCCATGCAAAATTGGACACATTTTCTTTCAATTTTAGCTACGTTTACATACCCCATTATTTCAAATATGCGACAAACTGGGACGGGTAGTAAGACACGGTGCACAGGAAATACACTATAGCTATGATTAAAATTTTGAAATTTATAAAATTTCGAACAAGTATATTTTTAGCACAACGTATTACTAACTGTTCAGACTATACGCATATATATATATATATATATAAATAAATTACGCTAATGAATTAGGGATAAAGAAGGATGAGCCTAGATGAAGTGTACCCACGTTTGTGTGAAAGGAGAGTGGAATAACCGCCCTCAGTAAATCTGACTGGGATTAAAACCCTGATCTCCCTGTCATCAGCAGGATAGTTTGGCATTAGGGTGAAAGCCTTAAACTATGAGGCCACTGAATCAGGCTAGCTAGTAAAATATTGCACATCATCAGAGTATTTATTAGGAACCTCGTTAATGGTAGCACTAGGTTGATTATTTTATTTAATCTAGTTTCTTACCTGGACTGATGTCTTTGAAGGCTATTTTAAGTTTAAATTAAAGTAGATTTATTCAGAAATGAACACAAAACCCACTCTAAGATGCCTATATAGGTGTTGGTCCTCTTCCCAGGTATCATAACTTATTTTTATTAAGAAAACGTCATGAAACACGTGATAAAAAAACATAGCAGTATTCATCTAGGGATAATAATTCAAATCATTTGAGAAGGTAGGTTGCATAAACCATTTGCGCTATTCGGTTTTCGGTCTATGTTGATTGACCATTGTTGTAGGTGATATCAAATCCATGTTTAAAATCCTCCTCACTGAACTTGGTCTGTATATCAATCAAACTTGACTTACTTCCAAGGTGAGGACTATTTATATAAAATGAGCACGCTGATGCCGATAAAACTGATAAGGCATGGACAGTTATTAGTTTATTACTATATAAATGAGGGGGAAAAATAATTATTAATTGTATATTAATACGTCACTAACACCAAAGGAGAATGAAAATTGGAACTGAAACCCTTATCTAAGTAAGATGAAAATTTCTCGCTAAGGAAGCTTTGGCAGTGGCTTTGTAGAGTGCAACTGTTAAAATATTTATTACTCTAATATAATAATTTAATCTATCACGAATTTATATATATGTATATACATATATGTTTTATTATATCACCCCTGGTTATGATACATTTTATAGTATTAACAAAAAATTATATTAACCTTATAGTAGAGACTAGTATTATAAATATTTATATATTAATCTTGTATTATTTTAGTAAAGCGTCTTACCAACCATTCGGGATATATGGTTATGTATTAATTATGCTATTGGTTTAAGGATAAGAAAGGTTTAATTGAGATAAAGTGCGTCTTCATTTGCGTGGAAGTGAGAAAAAACTTTGGAAACATCACCCTCAGTGCACGCAACCGGATTAGAACCCCAATCTTCCCTTCTTCAGCAGTCAGGTTCAACACAATAGTTGCGCTTTAGACCATGCGGCTACCAAGCGGGGGGGAAAAAAAATTGAAAACCTGATAAAAGGAGCACCCCAGAATACATAATTTTGTAAAGTTTTTAATTAAAAAATATTAAAGTCTGGGAAATGCGAGAAAGTGAAGGGGGCCTCAAAATTCCAAAGCTAGGCAGAAAAGATAATAAAATTACTCAATATGGTAGAAAGTTTTAATTTTATATAGAAAAACAAAATAAAAATATAAAAACACATATATCAAAGCTTATCTACAACTGGATACATCAGAGTTGTGATTAAAGAGCTGAAAATTGGAAGGATAAACTATAACTTATATGAGCGTGACCAAATAATTAAAATGAACAACTTGTGGTGGCATATCTCGGTGAACCATGAGTCCCTTTGTGGAAAACATGATGTTCGTTTATTTTATTTATCAGTTTCTCTAATAGAGTATAGTATTTAATTTACGTTCTTTGGTAACCATTAAGTTCTATTTTCCAACATGTTTCTGTATCAATGTTTATTGCTTCGTTTAACTTATTATTATGTTGTGTTTATGTTGCGTTGTCGATGTATAGCGTTCAATAGTGCACTCAATTTGTAATCTAGGTATGATTTTATTTCTTAGATTTATTTATTGTTAACTTATATATTATCAACATACTTATCTAAGTATAATAAAAGTGCTATGAAAAGTTGGTGGCCACAAGTTTTGTTTAACGCCCTATATTTATAAGGTTTTAATAAATCTTACCCTTATTAAGAACGGGTCAAACCACTAGGTGTATAATGTAGCTTAGACAGAATTCCTTAACCTGATTCACTTGGTCAAAATTAAACTGCCATATCCCACGGGGAAAGAAACATTTAAATTATATTTCAACTCAAAGTTTTAAATACAATTTTTATATCATTTATATTTCTACGTAACCCACTTCGAAAGCCTCATTTTCCATGGAGCTACTCTCGCAGTATACTAAACTGCCGATGGCGGGAAGATCAAGGATCGAATATCATTGAGGTTTGTTTAGGGTTGATTTCCAAAATGTATTTTCACAATCCTCTCGCGCAAATGTGAGTATACTTTCTATAAATATAGCCTTATTCCTCCCTAAAACAATCATCGTAACTAGTAAATAAGCCTAACGGGTGGTAAAACGAGATGCTATAAAAAAATCAATGAATTTAGGATTCTTTGCAATTGAGACTTATGTGTAAATATAGTAAATAGTGGGTATTTGAAGAGATGTCTGCAGATTATAGCCTTAAAATTTATTTTAAACTTTTTATTGGGAAAGGATCTATATAATAAGCACTCACTCACTTATTGTTAAAAGTTCACTCGTCAAAGGCTATCAACTTTTCTTAGATATTTAGTTTTAGTTGTGTAACATGAATAAAAAGTATATTTTCCCCCTCTACACCCTGTATATAACTTTAAAATGACACCTCTCTAAGATCTCTATCTATTAGTTGCACCAAATCACTCAAGTAATGATTGAGCTGACATTATTTTTATGTAACGATTGAGCTGATATTAGTTTTTAACAAAGATAAATATTTCATTTACCAATATACAGCTACAAACAAATCATGATTTCCATGGTGGTGTGGACAAATAATGACTGTACAGTTGAACCACTGTCCACAACAGAAGAAAAAGTTGCAAAATTCACTAGGAAATTTGGGTTTTAGTTTAAGGCCCCTAGTTTACCGGTATTCTGATCCTCTAATATTTGAAATGAGTTTTCGTTTGTCAAAATCAGTTCAGTCATTTCCTCGTAATTTCTTTTACCGGAAGCGCGCTTATCAAATAATAAATATTAAGATATAATATGTTAGTGAGAGTGCTTAAGTGTGATAGTGAAAATGAGAGTGTAAGTGTTTGAGTGTGTGGGTGGGTGTTAAAATGAGTGTGTTAGTGTGAGAAAATGAGTGTAAGAAACTGATAATGAGCAATTGAGAGAGATCAAGTGAGTTTAAGCGATTTATCGTGTGAGTATGTGTATGTGTTAGATATATTATTATTATTATTATTAGCACCGCGTCTTATTACCCGTTTGGGTTATACGCACTTACGCTAATGTGTAATGGTAGGGTGATTGTGAGATGAAATGGAGGACCTACAGCTTTACGTAGAATCTGAACCACGGTGGAGGCCTGGCATTCCCCACATTCACAAGATGTCTTGTCAGAGGTGAAGGAAGGGTTTGGTAATCAGATAAATATATGCCGGTACCGGGGATTTAACCCCTGCCGCCAGCATAGAAGTCTGACACCTTACCCCTAGACCACCAGGTCACCTTGTTAGAGATAGAAATACTGGGAAAATATATGATTAGTGTGTGTAGGAGGGGAGAGATTGTGTGTGATAGAAAGTGAGAGTGAGTGTGTATTTGTGTGTGAAAGAGAGAAAGAGAATATGTAAGGGAAAATGTGTGATAAAGTATGTGAGAGAGAGTGTATGTGTGAGAGAGATACAAAGAGAAAATGCAATGTTCTGGGAGAGATATTGTGTAAAAGAGAGAATAAATTTGAGAGCGTGTTAGAGAGAGTTTAATAGATAAAGTTAAAGAGGGAAATATTAGATTAGATGGAGATAATTATATTGAAAAAGAGTAAGAAAGAGAGTTAACCTGAGAACTTAAGAGAGTGAGTTTGAAAGAGAGAGAATGTGTTTGAGATGTGGAGAGTTTGAGAGAGAGAGATGGAGGGAGTGAGATTAAGAGAGTGAGAGTTTAAGATAGAGGGAGTTTTATAGAGATAGTTTAAGAGAGGAAGCTTAAGGGCAAGATCTTAAGAGGGAGAGATCTTGAGAGAGAGTATAATAAGGATATGTGAGAGAAATTGTATGATAGAGAGTAAATGTGAGGGTAGAGAGTGTGTGAGAGAGAGGGTTAAAGAGTGAGAGAGATAGAATGAGAAAAAATTGTATTAAAGAGAGAGTTTTATAAGGCGTATGCGTGTATGTGTGTGTGAGGGGAAAGAGTGGGAGAGTGTGTGTGAGAACGTGAGAGAGTCTGATAGAGAGAATGAAAAAATACGAATGTGGTACTCAAACCTTACGGTACTTTGAAATAGCATTCCCTCGAAATTAATTATCAACATGGAAACATAACTGAACTTAATATATTTGTAAGAATGTAAAAAGAAAGATGGGGCACACATAACATTAGTTTAAAATATCATATCCTCCAAATTAAGCGGTAAAATGAAAACGTAGCTTAACTTATGTATTTGATTTGTGTTAATATTTGTTAAAATGAACATCAAATCCCACTATTTGTATAAAATGATCATCATGAAATTCATTATTAAGTAAAAAAATAACAAGAAAACTTATACTTAGATAGTTGAAATGGCTATTATCTTTAAACATTATTCACGAAAATTTTATCATTTTTTAGCTAATAATACATACTTAAAGATATTTCAACATCATTTTATCATGCACGAAACAAAACATAGACAATATTTTCAGGAATTTAATAACTTAAAATTTTAATTTTTGAATTATGGTCAATATTTTTGATTTAAATGCAAAGTAACAACATTCTAATAATAATGGGTACGAAACTCCGCACGGACTTTCTCACCTTATTGTTAAAAAAAATGGAAATATTTACTCAAAATTCATAATTTAACATACACTAGCGAACCCAAGAAAAAATTGCGCTATACAAGCTTAAAACATTTTTTGATTCCTGGGTTTAAATTTCACAATTTTATTTTTAAGTAATTAACGTCTTCATTTATATATTTGGACTAATAAAAATATAATTAATTGATTCCCAAGGGTCAACATTTCCTATTTAAAATAGGTAAATATTGATTATAAACTCTAAAATTATATATAATTTGTACAAGCATTTCCCCTAAGAGGTTGAAAGAAAGAGAACATACACTTTTTGAGAGACTTGCTCATTTATTACTCTATGGCATTAGATAATTAATGCGTTAAATATTAAATAGTATCTATTTTAAAATAAAGCTCAGAAAATTGAACTAATACATTTGCCAATATCTCTGAAACGATTGGTTTTATAAAAATATATTTAATATAAACGTTTTTTTATTTTTAATAGTACTACAATTTTCTAATTATAAGTTATTTAATATCTCAAATAGTTGCGAAGATACTGACATTTCTGATTCTGTATAGTACTCTAAAAGTTATTTTCAGCGGAAAATGAAAATTGCCAGTTTATTTATAATTTGAATCAACTCCTAGATACGAATTTTAATCAAAATCGTTAAAGCCAATTTTTAGAAAATCGTTTTTTCTCTTTTTGCTTTTTACTAAACTACTCTTAATTTGGGGGATAATAAGACACACAGACAGACGAGATTGCAAATACCACTCTTAAGGTTTTGTGTCATGAGATGTCGACATCCATCAATGTTTCAGGTTAGATTTTTACACGGTCGCAATACGTTACCTTTTGTGTTCAAAAAGTATATATATATATATATATATATAGCTAGAAAGTTATTGGTTTTATAAAAAATATGTTTCGAATAAATTATTTGTATTATACATAGATTTACATATTTGCGATGATAGGTAATTTCATATCTCAAATAGTTTCGGAGATATGATTAAAAATATGAATTAACGCATCGAACAAGAGCCCTTAAAGTCATTTTGCCGAAATATTCAGAGTAGCCATTTTGTTTGGAATATTTATAAATCTTTTGAAATTAAATTTAATCAAAATCATCATAGCCTATTTTGATAAAATCGACTTTTTCACATTTTGCCCTATAGTAAACTACCCTAATTTTAGGGTTTGATATCCAATTTCGAGAACCCCTTGGGGCAACTCTATTAAAACCCTAGATACCAAGTTTTAGCCTGATAGGTAAAATAGTTTAGGTTCTGATTGGAGGTACAGGTAGACAGACATACAGAAATTAAAAATAATTGGTTTCCATGGTAATTAAACATAGAATGAAAAACTGAAATTTCTCTGTGAGAATCAGGTTTTTGTGAAAAACTACTATTTTTACCGACATCCTGGAATCATAACCATTAAAATGAGTTTTCGTTTGTCAAAATTTATCCAGTCATTTCTTCGTAATACCTATTATCGAAAATGGGCTTATCTAATTGTATATACCAGGCCTCCACCGTGGTTCGGATTCCACGTTAAACTGTAGGTCCTCCATTTCATCTCACAATCACCCTACCATTACGCATTAGCGTAAGTGCGTATAATCCGAACGGGTAGTAAGACGTGGTGCTAACAATAATAATAATAATAATAATAATTGTATATAAGGATAAAATACATTTATATATTATACGAGATCTTTCCTATAGGTGATTTAGTTGGACAGTGAACATAATTTTTATATATATTTTAAATAAACCATACCATATGAAACTATAAACAATTATATTAATGAGACTGTCTTCTATACAGCCATAATCATATTACAAGCAGTATTTTAGTATTTGAGAATATATTTACCGTCTTAAAACTTACTATGGGTGACCAAGCACTGTTAGATATTATAAAATATCTAATGTTAGTTTATTGGTCGATGGGGCAAGGAAAGCAATCAAAATAAAAAATATGTCTGGGATGTATTTGTAGCATGGTAAATTTCTCGTATCCAAGGTCATTTCAAGTGTGTGCTTTTAAAAAAATATAAAATTTATGCTTCTGAAATACAAGCAGAAGTATACTTACAATATTCTAGTGTTCATTAATAAAAATATATAATAGCTTTTCACCCCACAGTTGGTCCAACCGATATTTTTTGTTAGCATGGCGCTTTCTTTTATCCAAGATATCGACTCTTTTTCTTAGTCTTGTGTTTTCTACCCACCTAAATATAACGTCTTTAAATATGACCAATGATAATATCGTAATAAATACTGCAACAAAAAGTTCAGAAATGAACGGAGGGAAGGGAAAAGGAAAAGAAAATCGTCTTTCTCGATGATTCTTTACCCGTAGAGGCCAAGTTGTTCTTGATGGGAAATTATGTTATAGCTCTGCCATTTAGACTTCCATAAACGAAAAAAGGATCACCCCACGTAGTAAATACCAATAAATGTCCCACACCAAAAGGTATAATAACAGTTAGTTTTCAAAAGAAATAGGGTAGAGAAAAAAAAGGAGTGAAGAAGCAGGGTGTACAATCCTAAAGTTGAGTTTTGTTGACAATTCACAGATAGATGACAGTTACAAAACAGAACCCACCCTGAGAACAACAGATTGTCGAGGTCCACTTATTATTGGTTCACCTTTCATGAAACACAAGTATGTTGGTTTGTTGAGTAGATTACTTTTTAAAAACCAGTTTATAAACTCACCATGAATGCACGTCAGTCCAGAAAATATTTAAATGTAAATATCCATTGATTACAGCTAATTATATAAATTTTTAATTTAATCTGAGGCTTATAACAAAAAATTTAACCCGACAAGAAACGATATGGAAGTCAAATCTCATCAGAATATCATTATGTTAATCCTGAATATTTTGTGTGTGATTTTTGCTAGAAATAGTAATATTTTGATTTTAGAAAAAAAAATCAAAATATAACAACAATAAAAAATGTTCCTCTGAAAAAACAACTGTAACCTAAAACTACCAAATATATTTTTAAATTAATGCAAATGTAGTTCCTTGTAAGGTATGATGAGTAACTTTACCAAACAAAATCTCTAAGATTTTGTAGCCAGATCACAAAAAGTGATAATGTTCACCGCTTAATAGCATACTGTCAATATCCAAAAGTAAAATTAATATGTATTTTTATGTATAACCATTTCTAAGGTATATCTTTAATGAGTTCGTGCCCGTTTGCACATCATGTTTATACAATTGTGGACGTATCCATATTATATATCACCCACTCATTGCTAAAGTACGATACAATCAGATGTATTTCTTCACCATGAAAAATATACATTAAATTTAAATGAGACAAATAGAAAGAGGGAAAGAAAAGTTGTTAGAATTGTTGGATTCTATTAAAAAGTCTTGGGCTGAGTTTCAATTTGAAACACTTCTCATGGTATTTTCAAAATGAATTTACCCGTACCCATTTTCAAACCAATTAAATTAAAATGCATCAAAATGTATAGGTTTTAAAGGTAAATTACAATGTTGCAAGCATGTGTGTGAAAATGATTAGTAAAATTACTTAGACTCTTTGTTCGATAAAATAATAGGTAAGATTGTAAATCATAGTCTATTGTTTATTGAACAAAGAGTTTAAATAATGAATATATAATCGAAACGAATACACAAGTATTAATTAGTCTAGTATGGAAGCTATGGGAATCCAGTTGTACTCCGGTGGTTTATTTTAAATTATTCCTTATCTCTCTCCACATAAATGCGGGTCCATATCTTTTAAATCTCAACCATACTATCCCTGCCTCCTTAGCGTAAATACTCAATAGTCCATACGGGTAATAAAACGTCTAACACAATAATATTTTAGAGGCAATGGATTAATCCTGTGTTCAGGGCTAGATGACAAAAAATGTATTTTAATATTTATATTTAAACTTGTACCAGAATAATATTAGTAAACATTTTACTTAAATATGAAATATATTTCTGTATATATCTTAGTAAACGAGTTTTCTTTAAGAAAAAATTCACTAATATCATACAGAAATTTCCAGTTTTACACATATTTTAGTATTATTTATTTGTGAAAAGATTTCCTATAAACAAAGAAATTAAAAAAGAAAGAAGTGTTACTCTGAAAGGATATAAAGATTTCTAAAACAACAAATATTTCAGTAGAATATTTGTATGACATAGACATATTCCGTTATAATGTATGAAGGTAAGAAATTACACACTACACAATCCGAGTTTCAAGATATAGTATTATTATTAGCACCACGTCTTACTACCCGTTCGGGTTATACGCACTTACGCTAATGTGTAATGGTAGGGTGATTGTGAGATGAAATGGAGGACCTACAGTTTAACGTGGAATCCGAACCACGGTGGAGGCCTGGCATTCCCCACATTCACAAGATGTCTTGTCAGAGGTGAAGGAAGGGTTTGGTAATCAGATAAATTTATGCCGGGACCGAGGATTGAACCCCGGCCGCCAGCATAGAAGTCTGACACCTTGCCCCTAGACCACCAGGTCACCGAAGATATAATAGCTTTGTGAAATAATGAGAATACCGAAAGTTATTACACATTTATTATTTAGGATAATTGGGATAGTAGTATTTATGCTAACCTAAAAAATAGAAGTTCTATTTGTTAAACAAGAAATATAATTATAAATTATAGAAAGGTTACCTATTCTTAATATAATTAATTTTAGTAGTGGAGAAAACGACAATTTTGGCACTATTCACCAATTAGGATACAAATAGATCATTCTCACTCTGAGGAATAGACAGACCTAGGACACTTACCAAAGTAATATCTAAACCAATCTTCTTCACTCTGAGGAAATGAGAGTTCTGGCTTTCCTTACCCCAATGGATTCAAGTTAATTTAGCAAATGAGAGTCCTAGCACACTTTCCCTTATAAAATTCACATAACTCCTCACTCAAAGTAAATTACAATTATATATTTATGATTAAATTTCAGGCTTATTTTCCCACCTAGGACAAATATTGATTCTCTTCACTCTGAAGTAGTGATTGTTCTCTTTTTTATTAATGAGTTTCCAATTTATCCTCTTCAATCTGAGGAAATAATATATCTGGCCTTCCTTCCTTCATAAGAATCAAATTAATTCTGATCAATGAGGGGAAATAACCGTTTTGGCTTTCTTTCCTCCATAAGTGCAGCAATGATGGTCCCCGCTCTTTATAAATTACATTGTTAGATTAATTTTCCCATATAATCCACAAGATTCTTTCACATTTTGAAGAAATGACAGTGCTTTCTTTATTTATCCTACAGGATTAATATTTATCCTCCTCACATTGAGAAAATGACAGTTTCAGCTTGCTTTCTTCCATAAAATTCAAAGTGACCCTTTCACTCTGAAGAAATGATGGTCCTAGCGTTAATTAATCCATAAGAGTAACATTAGTCCACCTTCCTCACTCTGAGTAAATGACAGTTCCAGCTTTCTTTCCACCCTGAGTAACTAGAGAAATAAATAATTTACTTTGGTTTTACATAAAATGATATCCAATAAAAAAAAATTCAAACCAAATAAAACAGCAGCATAGAAAAACTACTATTTCTTAACAATAATTACTGGAACCAAAGAAAATTTTAGCTATCAAAGATCTCAACAAAATCAATTTTAAATTAAGTCAATTATGAAAATGAATTTTTAAATGTTAAAAAATATAGTTTAAAATCTAAAAATGATATTTAGAAAGAAAAGAAGAAAAAAAAGCTTTACAGAATTTCAGACGGTACAACTATACCAGTCTAACTAACTCGTCCTGCAGCTAATTTATGAGTAGCCTTACAAATTATAAAGATCTTATATAAATATACATTAAAATTGTATCGATCTTAATGGTCATCATTTTTAACATTTATTAAAGTAATTAAAATTTTTTTTTAGAACTAACGTAATAAAAAATACCATATTGTAATAAAAAAAGTTCTTGAATAAAGCTTGTTATGAAAAAATAAAAGTTAAAATCTTCAAAAATTGATGTCAAATAAGAAAATATCAGCCAAAATAGTATTTGTCTTTAGTAGAATAAATTGTCGTTAACAATGTACAGCTTTTAAATTAAAAAAAAAGTTTCTACCCTGAAATAACCTCGAAACCATCGACCAAATCAAAAATAAATGGTGCTTATAAAAAATAATGTTCTAAGCATTTTTTTTCTAAAATGCTTCGTTTTCGGGATATTCTGGTGTTTCGACTTAAATGACTCATAAGTTTAATCGCACTACCTATGTCATTATGATGTATATCACCTCAAAGAAAATACCTCAATCACCTTGAATATTATAATTTTAGCTCTAGATATAAAAATCTGTGAACTACACAACTGGTCTTATTCAACTTTATATCAAGTTTTGATAGCTTTTAACAATATTTTATGTATTACTATGCTAAATTTATTTCTACTCATTCAATAAAGTTTATTTTCCTCTATATCAATAATTTGCCAAACATTTCTTAGCTTCCCAAATTGTATTCAACAACACTCCATTTTCATGCTCCACTAACTCGCCAACAATTGCTAGCTCGATAATACTCTTACTAACACTATGGAAATAGGATCTCGAAAGTTAATTTTTGATAAGAAATAATAATTACCCTAATTCATAGGAATCCAAAAATAGTCGAATTCTCAACGAAATTAAACTTGAAGAAAAATGGAACTAGTAAAATTAGAGAGCAACCAAACAATAGCATAAGTGGAGTTGGGACAGAGAACCAAGAGTTCATAACAAAATTTTAATATTCTTAGTTGAATAATCTTACTGATTTATAATTACTAATTAGATATACTGTTTTTTTAAATGTTTTCGTGGTCAGGCCCAGGGGACTGTGCGTCAATACAAGTTTTCTCCTCCACTTGGTCTTGTCTCTCGCTCTTTGCTTCCAATCTGCCCCTATTCCTATCCGCATCAGGTCCTCGTGAAGTCAATCGCTCTACCTTTACCTGGGCATACCCAGTGGTCTCCTTCTACAGGGAACAGAATTCACGGGCCATTGATGGGCATTCATCCGCATAACATTACATGCACACACAAGCCTTATGATTTTTATCAGTCCCCCAACATTCGGGATGGTCTACATTTCTTCCAGCCCGTGATTGTACCGGATCCAACACTTTCCCGTGGTCGCGTATTGTATTGGACAGAAGATCTTTCGTAAAAATTTCCTTTCGTACAGGACGAGATTGTTGTATTTATCTATCAAGCCACTCTGTCTCGCTAGAGTAGAGCACAACGTGTTGGATTAGCGTCATGTATAGTTGGAGTTTGAATAGTCCTGATAGGCTCCATGAATTGATAAATTGACTAGGATTATGTAGACTGCGATTTCCAGCTTGGATCCTCACATTTAACTTTCTCCCACATTAAGAATCCTCTCTAAAAATCGCCCTTACATATATGCGCTCGAATACCCTTTTTTGTGTTCAGCTCCCGGCTATTAGCATTTGTTGTCGCCTCCCTGCACAGACATGCCTCTGACTCAACTAGAGGTATTCGGTCTTCAGAGCTGCCTCCAGAGTCTCACTCATCTCCATCAGCTTCTCCTTGTATATGGCCTACAGGGCAACCTCATCGGCGTAGGCCAGATGTGTAATGTTCTCAACTCCAATCTGGATCCCAACAAAATTAATTCGGAACGCATCCAGAACAAATTTCTCCATCTTGGTGTTGAACAGTACTTGCAACAGACCATCACCTAACTCAGTTCCGTAGTTATATCGAAGCTCTCCATGAGTATTTTCCTTGGGTACTCACGGCTCGATCAGGAAATTACACATGCTCTCCAAATTAATACAGTCATGTGCCTTTTTTGAAGTCCACGAAAAGCACATGCAAATATTAGCATTACTCCCACATCTTCTCGATTAGCTGCCTCAGCACGTAGATAGTATTATCGACTGTAGACTGACCATTAACTATATGCAAAAATCAGGGCATATCTTAATTTTCACAACGTCATACTACCCATTTGAGTCATTACAATTTAATAAAATAAGTTAAATATGAAGAAGGTATAATTTTAAGGAAATGAAAACGTATTTACATGGAATAGATTTAGGAAACCAAAAACGAAAATACTTCCTCATAGCACCCATCTGGGATTCGAGATTTGACATGCCTGTCACCTATACAACAAAATTAGGTATCTTAACATCTAGTCTTAAATACACTGTATAATTTAAACCTATTTATCTAATCAGCAAATAATTCTACAACACTATTCCGTCACTTAGTTTACTATGCTATCGTGTTTTACTTTTCCTCTTCTCAATAGGCTATCAATTGTAATAAACAACAATACTATTAGTAAAAAAGGGGATAGTTATATAACTAATAACGTGGGTCACATTTACATTCGTAAAGCAGATGCAAGACCTTTATTTTAGCGTTGTGGTTCGATTTATAGTAATTGCTTTAATCAGGTAATATTTTTCAGGAAAAGTACAGAGATGATGATATTATTTCTGTTTGTATTTTCATCTTATTTTTATTGATATAGTTGAGTAATTTATAATAAGATTAGTATCAAAATATGTCTTCACTAAAATGCCAATGTTATAATCTTATCAAAAATCAGATTACAGAAAAAAGATTCTACACGTTACCCACATTTAATTTAAAGAAATTTGTGAAAATATTTAGATAAAACCTCATTCAATACACCTGATATACATTAGAACCCCGATATATCCGTTACCAGCAATCCAATCTGGCATTAGAGTGGCAGGTGAAACCATTTAACCCTTGATATGTGGTATATAGTTAGTTCTAAGCTAGTAGTTTAAGCAATCAAAATGAACTTCTTCGGTAAGTTAGATCACAAGCTATAATAGGGTGTTTAGTGAAATTATAATAGCAAAACAATATTTTTTTACTAAACAATACTGTTCTTCGAATATTTAACATGTTTTTGTATAGTCAACTACTTCTATCTACCGATTAAATATTTTAATAATAAATAGGTGTAAGCCATTTGCTTTTAATTAATCATGTTTATTATTTATCCTTTCCATTATTATTGCTTCAAAAAACTTTATCTTTTAGTTAATAATTTTATTAAATATCTTTATTAATGGTGTTGTCCCTTATACAGTGGCTATAGTTTATTTACATTTATTTTAGGTTTAAGAATACTGTACATAAGAAAGTATTTTTTAACAATGAATAAAACAATTGTATTTCATCTACAAAGTTTCATTCTATATCAACACCTGAATGCCTCCAATCCTCTCATCCTTCCTCCATACTAGGAGAGACCTGTTTAAACTATCATTGAAATATAATTATTGTCTTAGATTGATAAATCACAAAGTAGTTAAATGTCGCACGATGTATGGCTCTAATCAATATATATTGTAACTGACTATAATTCTTGCCCTTACATATATTGAAACTTATTAAAATATATAGACAACATTTTATCAACACCATGTGTACTGTGATTACCGGTAATCCATTGGCGTGGTCGTCGGGTGGTAGGAAGAGAAGTGGGCCATCACCACACATTCACGCGTTTGACCAAGTCGTCGACTATGAACTGATACTCATCGCTGCCCTGCGCTATCACCTCAGCCAGCTGCGCAGAATGCATCTAGTTACTTCCACAGTCGTATACACTCCCCCCTCTACCACTCCATGCCCGTCTGTTCAAGACGGAATAAAATATCTGTCTCACAAAATATGCATTGTATTCGTTTTCAAATATTATCTCCGAGAGTATCAACCGACCCCAACTCTACTCAACCCGGCTACCGCTCAGTAGATGGTTGGCCACTACTTATCACCAGCACGTCCCAGACAAGGCTGTTAAAGTAATACATCTACTTTAAATCTTAATGTTAGGAAGTGTTTCATTCACGGAATCCTAGGCAATTTTCGTCTTCACGCTCTTACAAACACCAAGTTAATATTTGTACAGGCTCACTAGGCTGATTTTAATAGTTGTAATTATAAATTGATTACCTACCCTTTGCTATCAATAGTATGAATTGGTACCTAAAGTTTGTTAGTCTTCGTTGATTATTGTTAGTTTATTGCAATGTCCTTCTGACTAGTGTTTTGATGGGGTAGTCAGACTCCCCATACTTTGAGGCCATTCTTCCAATGGCCCAAGATTTGTAGCAGTGCTAAAGAGGTTAGATACATGTATGGCTCTATGGCTTGACCTAATTGGGTGTTTGGCTCTTATTCGCTCGTTGTCGAACAGATTATATTGTAGAGTAACATTGTGCAGTGTTCAAATTGTGGGTTAGTCGACAACCCTCTGTGGAGGCCCACGTAGTGTTGATTATTGCTTTGACCGACACCCATCCGATGCCGTTAGACTTTGAATATTTGTATGTGTTAATTTTATTTGAATTCAGTTACATGACGGCTAGAGTCGTGTTAATAGACAATATGTAGCCGGCCTGAGCTTGATGGTATGTCTCCTTTACTTTGGGACAATAAACATACATGAATGCTAAGTTCCCTAATTCTTGAATATGATACTAACAGCACCTACAAGTAGTAGCTAGAGTTAAGAAGAACATATACATTTCATTTATGGGCTAGCTCCATAACTCCTTAAATAATGGCGTACTGGTAATGAGTGGTTATTAAGTACTATAGAAGGTATAGCTTTCCTCTTTCCCACTTCTTGGGGAGGTTATCTGATGTTTATCTTTTAACTGATAATTAGGTCGGCTTCTCTTGACTTGAATTATATAATTAGCCTGTTGCTGTAGAGATTGCTTTTGTGGTGTACAGAACTAAAGCTCTTCTTTAAGGAGTTCCGAGCTATAACATATAGGAACTAAGCATTGTAGCCTTGGCTAGTTTTCAAATTTAAGGAGTAACTCCTGTTTCTCCATATTATGTTTAAATTCTAACAGTCGTCCCTGGGGGACTGATCACTTTTCCATGCTTTAATAGAGGATGAAATTAATATACTCAATCATAATATAACTGTGTAACTGATTGCATCTTTCATATTCAATAAATTAAATTCACTTTTGATACTATCTTCTTTAGCCGTATGTTCTACCCTTCTAATATTAATTGTATTTTCCCACTAGTATACGCCACCGTTTGTTTGACAGAAAAAGAGAGTATCTGTAGAGACAACTGAGGCTATATTAATATATATATATATATATATATAGCTCAAGTATGGAAATTCTAGAGGGATTAATCTCACATTGAAAACTTCTGTGCTGTGTATGGGATCTTTAGTAGCGTTTGAGGATAGCATACCTGTCTGAACGTGCTCTAGGGCTAGAAGCGCTCTCTTATCCTATGAGGAGTTGTGGTAGTAGTTATAAGGTGCACATAGCTAGAAGGGGAATAGATCAGCATTATATTAAATAATAAGAAGTGTGACGTTTAATGTAATATTAAAGATAACATATTTTCCATGTAGTATTATTTTTTATCTTTACCACATCTTACTAACCTTTTAATTTATACGCATATGTACTAAATATTCTTGAGAATTGAGGATGGGGAATGTTTAGTTTAGAATAAGTGTACCTGAATTTTCTCACTGAGAGAGTGAAAAACTGTTTTGGAAAACCGTTTAGAAAAACAGTCCTCAGTACACTCAACCCAAGATTCAAAATCCTATCTCCCTTGCATTGGTAGTATATTCTATTACAAGAGTGACGCCTTATATCATGCGGCCACCAAAGCAGGTCTTACAGTATTAAATTATATGAGAATCTTCTGTTAGGAACTCGAGTGTTAAGACATTGGCTAACCTGCTAATAAGCTTGAGATTGACCCTTATAATATAGGAAGATAGGAATATTACCGTTTAGAAAGTGTACTCGTTGATGAGAATATGTATCTATTCTGTATTAGCATTTGCTTGGAATGGGAGACGCACATATTATTAGATATTACACTGAGGAATTCACTGTTACGAGCTGTTTAGTGTCAGGATGTCAGCAAGCCGTCAGATAGACGGCGTCAGCTTGTTGTCAAGTCATTGAGAGGGGGGTGGGTGGAATAGTGATGATGAGGGCCGAGCTGTCTAGCGTAAGGATGCTGGAGAGAAGAGGGGTAAGGGTAGAGCTGGAAATAGTAGTTTAAAGTTATGGGTTCTGAGTGTGGTGTGGTTGGTAAAAGTGGAGTGAGAGAAGTTAGGGGGTGGATGGTTGGGTGTGGTAGGTTTTGTTGATATAATATGTGCTGGTGGGGTTGGATAAAAAAATGTAATCAGTGATTTGTTTTTTGTGTTGTGACGCTTGTAAGCAGTAGGTGAGGGTTTATAGGGTAGGTCAAGTTCACTAAAATTTGCCTAGAAAGATTGTGGAAAAAATCTTTACATCCTGGACTCACAAGCGAGGGTGAAGAGGGAAATTTGATAGGGTTGGGTAAATTGCTGTTACGTGTTCGGTGTGTGGGGGTGAAAATATTTTGATAAATTAAATAGTGGGTGGTGGAAATGGAGGGGATGGCATTAGGAGGGAGGTTGTTGGCCGCCATTTCTCTAAAAAACTGTGCCAGGTACGCTCTTTCTTGTTTACTATTAACATATAAAAAATGCATTTTCCATTTAAAAAAATATATATATATATATGTTTTGAGAATTTTATTACCTGTATCGATGTTCGCGTGATTTCAACCGCAACTTGTGTTACATAATGGATAGCTAGGAGGAGAATTTCTGGGTTCAAGTCCTGCTCGAGTACACTAGAGTACCACTCTTGATCCTACGGAATATGGGTACATTTCTTTTAAGTTTTACCTTCCTCGTCCATATCTTATACATTTAAATATGCGGATTGTCTGGTGTGTACAAAGTTGTGGTAAAAAAAAAGTTCAAAATATGTATTTATAAATTTTCAGGATTAAATATTTTTTCCTTCCTATTTATACTGCATTTATTGAGTTATTGGCTTCAAACATAATTAATTCCTTGATTTAAAAAACATAGAGTTTCACAGGTCGATAGTAAAGTTATTTTTCGACTTTTATATTGTAGTTTTATTTTGGCTGTTGGCTTCTCTCATAGGAGCCCATTTATGTTTAAAGTCAGAGTACTATAAATACTTTTTGATTATTAAAGCACAGTTCAGAAAACTTTGTGGTGGCGGAGTTTCGAGCATTCAATGTTGGTGTTAGAACACCTCTTTACTCCGTCCACCTCCCCCTCCTGCCCTCCTAGAACCCCTTATACTAACCCATTACTCCCTACCACCCTTTCGAAACCAAAGTTCCCCGTTATCTCGAATCCTCTCTGTGATAATTGAAATTATAGCCTTTGATTAAACAGCCATAATTTAGATATCTTTGGTATATGCTTTCATGGTTGTTCTCTGTGTCGTTAGATACGATTTTGTGGTAAGTACCACGCGTCGTAATTTGTTCACTAATTTAATAATCAGTCTGTATTATGATTAAGTCATTAATGTTATAGAGCAAACAATATAATACATCATTAGATATTTAGAATTAATTGTAGACAAAGTTTCAAAATATTTAAATAAAATTGAATATAATAAAATGTTTAGAATATTTTCCCTATACACAAAGTAATCAACATATATTTAGTAAACGATAGTGATTTTTTAAATTAAGACTACATTTTTTTTCTTCTCTCATCGAAGTTAAAACAATAATAAAATAATAATAGAATCACCGAATAAGCATTTTTAGAATGAAACAGTCGACTGGTAAATCTTAATAACATGTTTAGAAAAAAAGTTTTTGTGTAGCTTACATAAATTAAAAATTTCATTTTATGATTTTCTTTTCTGTTAATACGATCAAATTATAATATTACCAAATCAAACGGGAAACGGGTCAGGGGTTTGTCAAACCCACGCTTCCATTTTCAATAATATTATCATTCTAATTTAATCTGATTAAACTAATTTAGCATGGATATCTCTTTAGACCATTATTTACTTATCCAGGTTATATTTGTTTTGTTTTTATAAACATATTTTCTATTAATACATTATATTATTTTGGCTAGTGTCAATTGCTTACCCCCTTATGAAAGCAGGAAATTCTAATCATTCATATAATTTGTGGTAGACCATTATGAGGTTAAGAGTAACAGCACTTAATATCTAATATTATGAACAAGGGAGCATATTTAATTAGTGTTTTTGGTCTTGAGCCCAAAAACATTTATGTTAATTCAAACACCATCCGTGAAATCCTTCAAAAAAAAATTCAGTATACAGATATTTAGGCTATGAACGCGGTAAAGACAACAGTGGTGTGCATGTATATTCTTTAACCAAATAGCGATTCATTATTCGAATCATAAGTTTTTAATTTATTTGTTAATTTACCAAAACTAGGATTTTTGTAATTTATTTTTGTACAGTATTTATTGATCTAACGTGTTAAAAATATAAAACCAATCATAAAAATAAATACTGAATATATTAATGGATAAAATAAAATTGTGTATTTCCTTAGTAAAACCTCTGACAAAATACGAGTACAACCTAGGACTGGTAGAGTTATGGGGGTAACTAATCGCCTTCCACCCAAAGAGTAGAAATTTTTGCTTGGAGAATGGTCAGAAACTGGTGTTAACTCATCTACTCTCTGTGCAATTTCCTATCTAGAAGGATTCCCACCACACACAAAAAGCTACAACAAACATAAAACTTAGGGTTTCCAATGCCTTTGTCATTATTAAATGCATTTCTAGTTCATTCAAACACCAGAAATGTAATGTTTAACTTTATGTTGTTGTTTTTTTGGTTTAAAATGATATATGATTTATATAAATTTACCTTTTGGCTGAATATAACCAAAAGTACAAGAAAATAATAAGTTAATTTATAAAATAGTTAAAAATATATATATACACAGAAACATAATTTTTTACATTTATTCTGACACCACATGCGTTTAATAACTCTAAACAAAGTAGTATTTAGCTACTCCTTCAATTAATTGAAAAGCTACAATCTGAACACAGAAATTGATCCCGGCTTTACTACCACTAATCTAACACTGAGCCACTCTCGTTTGTCTCGTATCCAAGGCCACTTTACCTCGTTGAGTAAAACATTGTTGTAACTGGTGAAAGTAATACCAGATTTTCCTTGTTGCATATCAAAGCTATATCCGTAAGTAATCTACGGTATTATTTTATTACTTACCTACTCTATAGCATCAGGAGCTTGTAGGCTCATTATCACACTTATCCCTCTCTATCTTGAGCTAGTTCTAGCCAGTTCACCTCATTACACTCTATTTTTAAAGTCCATTCTAACGTTACCCTCCCATCTGCGTCTAGGTCTTCCCAAAGGTCTCTTCCCATTGGTTTTTCCAGTCAATACCTTGAACACAATTATATATTATCCCATTCGCACCGTATATCCTACCCACCATAATTTATAAGATTTTATTATAAAAAAATGTCTTGGGATAAATACAGGGTGTGTAACTCACCCTTATTTAACCTTCACCACTCTCAAGTAACCTCTTCCCTTTTTAGTTTACATATCTTCCTTAGCGCCTAAATTGTTGTTCGTGACATAAGATAAAATACCAAGTTTTAACACCCATTTCTAATGCGTGTCCCCATAGTTATAATTGTTGAAATCATTTTTAGATCTTTTCATAGTTTGAAACATACATAGGTACCTAACAAGAAACCGTTGGATTTGGTTTTTGATCAACTTAGGATTGAATTTTTTGAGAACAGAAATATTCAAGGTAAATTAATGAACAATAATAGTAGGTTGGACGCTATAAAAGTATTACTATGTTTCTAACGACTGTAAATAAATACAAAGTGGCTTTTATTTTTGCTATGAAATATTAAAACTAAGGTAGTGATACTAGTTTAGAAATACATTGGAAAGTAATAAAAGTTTGTGCCAAACTAACAACTAACTTGTTTGACTAATTCAACAATACTTAGTACACACATTGTAATCACTTAGAACATTATTATCATTTTTGAGATTTCATATCAGCTTAAAGGTATTTGAAATTCTGGAATTTGCTTAAATATCTACTTTTTGCAGATATGTCATCTAAATTACACAAAGCTCAGTACACTCACAATTTATTAGAAAATAAATGCATTATTTTGAACGTTATCCTGCGGATAATTTTAGTCATACCATACCAAGTGTGTATAAAATTGGCAAGCATAAAAAAATCTTTTATATCTAACGATATTTGTTTCATACAGAACATTTCCTTGTGAAATAATGTATTAACGTTTATTTTATCTCAAGACCAATATTTAAACAAACGAAACGTACAAGAATTGAACTTGCAGACTAGTTTAATACTAAAAATATAAACATCTAATAGTTTTGAATTATCAATTATGAAAAATTATATATATATATATATCTTAAAGATGGTTTTGAATTTAAAATATTTTAATAAGAGAAATCTATTTATTACAATAACATTTTTATAATATTATGTATTTAAAAAAAATTATTTCAAGTAATCTCGTTATTCATTTGAGTAAGCTTTCACTCCTTAATACCATTTTCATTTCAAAGTGTACGCCCTCATCAGTATATTTAATATTTTTCAAAGCTAAATCTATATTATTCTAATCTACCATTTTCATTGAATTAAAAAGAAAATATTCATTTTACAAAATTAATCTAGCTACTATACAATATTTTGAAATATTTAAATTAAAGTTGTTCAAACATGTGGAGTCCAGAACTCTATACTAATACATTTATTGGACTCGTCGGTAAAGTGAGATTTAGGTTTTATTTGAAGCTTTTCCAATTCATTGTCTGCATATGCTGGCAAAGATATAGTACATGGTTAATTGAAGCGTAAAGATAACGCTTGTAAACCTATCAATCAAATAGTATAGTGAGGGGACAAGGATTTTTGTATTTTCCACGAAGTTGACGGAAAATAGATTCGGAAAGGAAAGTTAATTAGACATATTTTGAAACATCCGTGTTAAATATATCTAGGTCAACCAACTTTCCACGTGGTTTCAAATTATAGAAATAAGTTTTAAATTAGTCTTGTAAGAGAATTATATTGATTGTTTTGTCCACGTTTCATATTAGCCTGGGGAACTAATATTACTAATATTACTAATCTGACAGCATTGAAACAAAACCAAGTATGGATCCATTTAGATCATTTAGTTTTCTTGGCTTAAACACAAGAATAATGTACATTTATTTGATCTAAGACAAAAAAAGTAGAATATGATTACTATATTGAGCAAAGTGCTCAAACATAGTGTTTCACAAGTAATATTTGAACCAGAACTTTTAGAAAATGCAATACTAATTTTCTTTAAAAGATAACTTAGAAACATACAAAATATTTATTTGACAATCGTATTTTTTTAAATTTCTTTCTTATAAATAATAGTGGATAACATTGGAATGTTTTTTAAATTCATTTTTGAATCTCCCACTTCTTACTTAAGGGAGCTCTGATAGCAAAAACGTTCATATCGCACTATTTAACAAGTTACTTTTTGTTTTAAATATGGTACACTTAAGGCCGTAGCCATGACAGCATTCCCTTGGGGGCTCCAAATGCAATAAGCAAAGAAAGATTTAGAGAATTAAATGCTTCTAGAAGCTATCTTAATTTTTTCAATGGAAATTAAGAGCAGGGACTTTAGTATCAACATTTGAATAACATTTGGATGCTTACATATTATCTCCAAATTCCAAGTCCTGAAATTTAATTTAAGCACTTCATCAATAAAGGTATAATTTGTGGCATAGCTGGTGGCATATCTAGGGGTGGATGGCAGGAATGATCCGGGTGGGGGGTAGGTTAGGGGAGCATTACCCACTGAAAATGTTTTTCCCCTCTAAAATAAATTTATATGCCGTTCTCTAAATTTATTTTACTTCCCTCGTATTTTCTAAAATGATACTATGATACTATGTTACTACTACACTCCAGATAACTTCAAAAGGAGCAGAATTAAATTTTATAATATCATGCAAGGACCACTCCAAATAACTTCTAGAGGCTTTCCTTTTTTTTTAATCTGATGGAAGACTAGGCCTACGTCAAATAGATTCTAGAGGAACGTAATTTTCTAAAAATATACTCCAGGTGAGAATAACTCTAATAGCGTAAATACGTAAAACGTTTGCCGGGGGATGGCCCTAAAAATCTTCAGGCATGAGGGAGATAAAAAATATTCCTCAAAATTTATTTTTCACTGGCCAACTTCTCACTCTTAGACAAATAAGATTCCGCCACCACTTACCAAACATGTATAATATATGATAGGATTTTGTCCTGCCCTTAAAAAACTGAACGTTTAAAATTTATGTTTGATAAATGTTAGAATCAGCCCCGCCTACTTAGTCCAATAATATATTTACATATATTCATTTCCAATGTGAACAATGGAATAAATAAGTATTAAAAATGGTGACAAATCACAAGGAGAGGGATGAAAGTAAAAAGGTCATGGTTTTTGGTGCCCTTTATACATTCTGATTTTCATAGGACGCTAGTTATTTGAAAACTTGATACTTTATGTTGCCACAGTAGTACAAATAAATATTTTACAATTGTGTTTACATACTTAGTCCGTTTAGTAATATAATAATATAAGGATAAAATATAGAGCAATTTTAAGGATATATTATTGGAAGAATTTGATAATTTATTAATTAAAAATCTATTAAACATATTTATGTACTGCCAAATTTAAATGAGCTTCAATAAATGTTGGTGTAAAAAAAGGGGATTTCTATCACGATAATGGTCTAGTTAACCGGATCTTAAGAGGACCCTGTTTACAGTAAGATTTAGATAGGAATAAATATTTTTGATAATTTCTTAAAACATATGCCAATCCAGGTGATCTGCAGCTATCTTATTATATATATATATATATATATATATATATTAGTCTAGTACCCTTAAAACAACAATTACAACAACATAAACTTAAACCAATTGTGACAGACGATAAAATTTCTTTGTATTTCTTAAAAGGCTCTTACTCCAAAAATAAAAAAAGATTGATATTTTAATTTACCGTGATTCATAATATTAGCTTAAAAAAATAAATTTAGCATTAGAAATAAGTATACCGGTTTTCAATATAAAATAACTAACTATAATCTACATTATACACTTAATTATCAAAACTAAAGGTATTCACACTTCACAGCATTTATAGCACTCCTCAAATTACCTACTAACTGTTTATATCTTTACAAACTGCAAGCCTTTTGGGGTTTATAGTTGGGGCCCTTCCTCTCTCTCCTTTTCCTACATTATCCTTTCCAATCACTTTCTTTATTATTTCTTTGCAGACTATTTTTCTAAGCTTGCTTGGAACTAATATTCGAATAGTATCCCATTTAAAGGCCTTGTTGTTTCCTAATATCAATGGCTTGCACTCTTCCAAAGTTATCCCCACACTAAATAAATAATCCTTTAAAATACTTAATTTTTCCTTTGTCAATATGTCTACCCAGCTTGGTTGCAAGACTTGTGATCCAAATCACAAAATGTTTAGTAAATATCTGTACTTTAACATTATCATTATGGAAATCAGCCTCTTGATTTGTTTGGACAGTAAATAGGGTAGTTATTATTATTATTATCACTGCGTCTTACTACCCGTTCGGGTTACACGCACTTACGCTAATGTGAAATATTAGGGTGTTGTGAGATTAAATGAAGGACCTACAGATTAACGTAGAATCCGAACCACGGTGGAGGCCTGGCATTCCTCACATTCACAAGATGTCTTGTCAGAGGTGACGGAAGGGTTTGGTAATCAAATAAATCTTTGCCGGGACCGAGGATTGAACCCCGGCCACCAACATAGAAGTCTGAAACCTTACCCCTAGACCGCCAGGTCACCAATATAGTCCTTGTTTTTTTGTCAAACATCAGTGGGAGGTTTGAATCACCCTCTTCCAGCTACGGCGTTTGTTACGCCACACAATATAGGTGAAATGTATACTAAATATATATACATATATGTAGTTAAAAACATAAAAGTGTATTATTCATTAGATTGAAACGACACCTGGACACGGGAATCGAACCTGGGACATTTGCTTTAGTAGGCCAATGTTATTACAACTGATCTATCCAAGTCTCGTCCCCTTCTTAGGTTCATTCCAAATCATATGTTAAGGCAGAAAATGTGTAACCTGCTACCCACTTCGGTGTCTGCATGGTCTAACGCGCTACTCGGGCAGTAGACTAGACTGCTGATAACGGAAATATCAAGGTTTGAATCTAGGTCAGGTGTAATGAGGGTGTTTTTTTCAAAAATAATGTTTCACTCTCCCTTGACGTAAATGCTTGTTCACTTCCACTATATATAACCTTCTTAAACCTTAAAAACATTATCGTATTTAGCGCATAAGTGTATAAACTGAACGAGTAAGACGCGGCGCTAAAAAAAAATAGCCTGCTTGTTTTGGAAAATGCTTTTTAAAAGACTGCCATGAATATTACCAAGAAAATCACCCCTCGGTTTGCACTAAGGGTGTTTGGATGTGGACACAAATGAATAAGAATCGCCGATAATCATTTCAATTGATTTTGTTTTCTTACATGCAAAACTTGGTAATACATACAATTTATAATTCGTTCATAAAGATTAATTTATACTTTATTAATAATACAAGCCTGCACATTTAGACAAATATTCCATTATTAATTATTAATGACAAATTTTAAACCTAAACGACTTGTCCTCCTCTCCAACAAAGTGTCATTATAAGCTAATTTATTTGTGCTGCCTTTTAAGTACAATCTAGAACATATTTGGAAAGATTTTATCTAAAAGACTAATAATGTTTTAAAAGCACAGACACATAAAACGTTTTTTATTCTTCTTAAAACCGCGTCTTACTTCCTATTTGGATTGTACGCTACAGTACTAGTTACGCTAATGGGATATAAATGATTAAGGTTGAATTTAAAGGTGTTGTACCCAGGTTTGCGGGATGAGCATGGGAAACCATTTAGTAAAAAATAATATAAGTACACTCGACTGGGACTGAACCACGATCTCCTCATCATCGGCAGTCTAATTTATTGTAAATGCATCTCCTTAGACCGTGTGGCCACCAAACCAGTTTAAATCTAATTAAAAGTACTACTTTGTTGGTAGGGATTTTTAGAAGCGAGTCGTAGCATATAATGTATACACTCACCGCAATTAGGTTCCTAATCTGATGTGATTTTGATTATTTAATTTTCAAACTAGCGTTAGTAAAATAGTTCCAAATTTGAATTATTATAGCAATGTATAATGGATTGAAGCACACACAAACAATTTCTATAATCTATTATCGAACTAGCTAACTAAACTGAATTGATCAACCTCTAGTTTACACGTGTAGTTCCAGATGAGAGAGAACTCATTCATTGTCCAGCCACGTTTAAATTTGAGGCAGTAGTAGCCTCTGAGAGCCAGCCCAAGTGCAGCTCAGGAGTACTAATGACCGAGCTGAGTCGAGAAGAGCCGACTAACATCTGGGCTCAAGGTCGTGCAATAAAACAACAACAAACGGAACCAATTCGTTTTAGCATAACTTGGAGATTCACTCTCTTCGAGCTTTTAAACCATATAGCCACACACGATACGCTCTGTTAGAGATGTATAAAGTATAAACCCAAGTAAAAATATTGACCTCAAAAAATAAAAAATCACGCAGACAATCATATATAAAATACTAATTTTTGAAAAATTATGTATGATAAAATCATTGTATTAATATTAAATATTGTTTGATTATTTTATAAACTAAATACTATCCTTTGTATCAAATAAAATAAAGAAATTGAAATTTGAAAATAGAATAACTATATTGATTAAATAATAAGTGTGACACTATAAATGTTATAGAAATATAATCCACTTCGGTGGTCGCATGGTCCTAGGCATTAATCTCTTAATGTACTAGACTGCTTATTACGGGGAGGTAGTAGTGATTCAATCCTAGTTGGATGTATTGAGGGTGTTTTTTTTTTTACCTAAATGGTATCCCACTTTCTCTATCTCTCTCTACAAAAATGCGGGTATACTTGAACTAAATTCAAACTTCCTTATCCCTAACCCATTAGTTAATTAGTATATAAGCTTATCGTCCAAATGGTTAATATGTCGTGGTGCTAAAAATAATTTAAGCATAATTCACGATTGGTGTATTAACGAGTATTTCAGTGATTTAAAGTTTTAAATTGATTTTAAATCTATAAAATCAAACAATAACGTAAATGCATATGGAGTGTAGTCCTTTCGGCATATAAATGTAGCTAAGACAATCATATTGGTTTATTTTTGTACTAACTTGCTGGCTGGACGATGGTTTACCCTAAGGCAAATAATATGTACATGGCGTACAAACACACGGGCAATTTATTTCTCATTAAAAATTGACAATCCACTAAAATATTTACTGATTTGATTTTATAAACTAGATTTCTAGCATAGGCTAGATGATGTTTTATTGGGTTGGGTATATCTATAATTTTAATTAATTTTAAGTTGGTTACAAGTGTAAGAGTTATTAAATTACATAAAACAACGCTGTTGAGTTTTTTCTACTTCTTGATATCATATGAAAATATTCGTATTACTGGAGAAGATAGAGTTTAGCATTACTGTACTCACATTTGAGTGAAAGGGGAGTGTAGAAATATATGAAGAAAAATATCTCAATATATACAACTGAGACTCAAATCCTAAACTCCTCGTCAGCACCAAACCAGACAATATGCTCAGTTTGGTAATATAACTTGAATTTGAATTAATCAATATTGTCTTAAGATAAATCTTTAGTTCTATAAATGTAATTTAAGCTAATCAAATCATCATTTGTCAAAATGTTTACTTTAAGGACTCTCATTGTCTTATATGACACATGTTTAGTAATACCAATTTTTTTATCAGACCTAGGCATTTCAATTTTATTTACTGAATCCAATTATCAAACGTGGATGGAATTTGATGTTTATCACGTTGAGTGAGCACTCGAATCCGATATAATCCATGTATGGTAGTTGAAGCTTTTCATGTCAGATGGC
Organism: Timema shepardi; assembly: GCA_902151425.1. NCBI lineage: Eukaryota > Metazoa > Arthropoda > Insecta > Phasmatodea > Timematidae > Timema > Timema shepardi. Next base: position 137,695 of record CABFVX010000031.1, on the reverse strand, counting down.
CTCTTGAATTCACTAAACATTTTTGGATGGAAGTTGATGATTATGATGCCGAGTGACATCTTGACTAAGCTATTCATTTACAGATTACAATCAATGTTTTTTATTTCCTTATTACATATCAAAACCACTAAACATTCATGGATTACAGTCAATGTTTTTATTTCCTAGTTATTATTATTATTATTATTATTATTATTATTATTATTATTATTATTATTATTATTATTAGCACTGCGTCTTACTACCCGTTCGGGTTATACGCACTTACGCTAATGTGTTATGGTAGGGTGATTGTGAGATGAAATGGAGGACCTACAGTTTAACGTAGAATCCAAACCACGGTGGAGGCCTGGCATTCCCCACATTCACAAGATGTCTTGTCAGAGGTGAAGGAAGGGTTTGGTAATCAGATAAATCTGTGCCGGGACCTAGAATTGAACCCCGGCCACCAGTATAGAAGTCTGACACCTTACCCCTAGACCACCAGGTCACCTATTTCCTAATTACATTTTGANAGGACCTACAGTTTAACGTGGAATCCGAACCACGGTGGAGGCCTGGCATTCCCCACATTCACAAGATGTCTTGTCAGAGGTGAAGGAAGGGTTTGGTAATCAGATAAATCTGTGCCGGGACCTAGAATTGAACCCCGGCCACCAGTATAGAAGTCTGACACCTTACCCCTAGACCACCAGGTCACCTATTTCCTAATTACATTTTGAATCCACTAATCATTCACAGAATACAGTCAATGTTTTAAATTCCTAATTACATCTCGAATCCACTAAACTTTCACAGATTACAGTCAATGTTTTTTAATTCCTAGTTACCTCTCGAATCCACCAATCATTCACAGATGACAGTCAATGTTTTTAATTCCTAGTGACCTCTTGACTACGCTAATAATGCGTGGACAACAGTCGATGTTTTCACCTCGCTTTGATTGCCGCGAATGTCTTGGAACAGTACAGATGAATCGCCCAACTCATTAGCCTCACGTATTTCAATGCAAGCCGACAAAGGATTGAAGACCAAGCCGCATTATGCCCCCCAACTTTTTATTATCCTACAAGTCCCTTTTTTTTCAAATGTGGTAATCAATCCATCTAGCTACTTGTACAATATTTTTTTCAGACCATCATCAATTCAATAGTGTTATATCTCCACAATGATAATATAGTATTGCTAGATGTCTTAGTTGCGTGTTGATAGGATATCAAAATAAACTCTATATGAGTAATAAATATTGCCAAAAACCGATAGCACTAGATTAAATCCACTCATATTTAATTGTAGTATAATAAAGTATAATAAGGTAAAATAAAGTCTAATATTTTCATATTATTTTAGATGTATACATACATTTAAATTGTTTAATATATTTTTGAATTAATAAAACACAAACCAATAGTTTCTAATTCATAACTAAATTATTATTTTTGATTTAAAAACAAATTATAGTTAATATTTAAGTTTGTGAGTTTCAATGTGTATACCCTCAATTTTTCGTATATTAGCTCATTATAATTGGCTATCATTAGTTTAAAATAACTCTCCTATCCTTAGTAAAAACGACAAGGAACACTTATTTTCAAACTAGTACTCACAGGAAAAGAGGAACGAAAAATATTTACTTCAAAGAAATATCGAGCAAGAGTAGAGTGTGTTAGTGCAAACGTTGAATTTATACACATGTTTGACTAATATTGACACAAATTTCATCTTGAGGTTTCACGTTCCTTCTAAACAAATATGTTGTCCCCCAGGTTAGGAACTATTATGTCTAGAGATAATCTCAAAGAGCCAAGAGAACGCATGCACATACATGTATGAATGCAGTTTTACACTTTAATTATGACAAGTAAATATAATATTGATTCGTAATTACTTTTAGGCTCTAATCAATAGAATATCGGGGGCTCCTAGAATACATCTCAGGCTAATTTAGTCTGATTTGCTAGCCACGGAATGATTACGCTTTGAATCCCGGTCAGGTGGTCTGATAACAATATTTCCTAGATTTGTTTCCAATCTCTCTGCATGAAAATACGAGTGAATTTATTATATTATTGTTATTAGCATCACGTCTTACTAACCGCTCAGGTTATTTATTATAAAATCTACCATCCCTTATCCATTGGAATGAGTAGTAAGAAACAATGGAAATAACTTTGTAACAACAAACTAGCCGGTTACTTTATTTTATCGTAATACTTTTTATGACTAAACGTTATTAAATTTTTTTTAAAGATTTTGTATTTGAGGATATACTATTTGTTTAAATCATATATATTTATATAAACGGCGAAAACCCACTCACTCATCGCCGTAGTTTCCAAACCCTTGCGCCTGTAATGTTGAAATTTTCTTGTCAGGAAGATAGTGTTTTCCCCATATAGCCAGAAAAATCTAAAATTTAGAAAATTCAAGAAGGTAATCCAGTAATTGGGGACCTACAATTAAACAACAAATTTAGATGAAGTAGAAAAATAAGATTTGAAGACAACTCCAAATAAACAAATACATATTAAAATTTGAGATTTATAAGGGTGAATTGAAGAAAATGGGGTGGAGAGGTTAAAAAATTCAAAAACTGACATAAAACAACTACTTCTCAGTGTGATAGTAAACTGAAATTCTGCAGGGACGTAAAAATACCACTCCAAATAAATATTATAACCAGAAAATTTTGAACATTTCACTGGGAATCTGAGAAGCACGGGGAGAGAAGATGTGGGGAATACACACAGGAGCTCTGAAACAGGGGGTGACAAGGGGGGTTGAACCTCAATTGTTCCTTTAGTGCAGGGTTTGGGACTTTCTAAACCCCCAAAAATTTAACATACACTTTCATAACACCTGCAGTATAACCTGTTACCATCAGCTTGAAAATAATTTTAAATAATGAAGACATAAATCTTTAATTCATGTTATAAAATGGTAGATGAAAAGGGTCAGATCAGACGTGTGCCTCGTATTCCCCTTACAATAACTAAGCGCTATTTTTGAGGTAATTTATAAAGCTTCACACTGGATATTCCTGCCAAGTAAGTGAGCTTTACCTTATTTCCACACCGTAACGTTGAGTTAGTCACATGCTGAGACCATTCAAAAGTTCTAAGGGAATGGAGGCTTATTTTATGGGAGAAGCATTGTATTTGATGAAATTGACAACGCCAAGTGAATAATTTCTCAGAATTTACTTGAATATGTCTTTTCTATTCAGTCATTTTTAATGGAGAAAAGATGTGAGGGTGAATATCATTTCAAGGATTTGCCTCAAATATACGAATTATATTAATTCGTTTCACTTTTTATCCAAACATGTTTAATACATACAATTATATACATTAGGTAGTTCATATGCATTATTTATATAGACAGGATTGTATTGTGTAAGGTTTTAAAATATGTAATTGGTTTTTTTTTAAAGTGATAACAATAATTATAAAAATTGCTTCTCCCAATAAAAGAGAAGATAAATTAAAAATTTTCTCCCTGTGTTGATAATATTGTTTTAAGAATATGACGATTAAATAAAAAAATCTTACTTCTAAATGTATATTAGAGTGAACATTTTTTAATGAACTGTGTTAATTTTTTATTACCAAGTATTTTTCTTTGATTCTTTTAAAGAATCTTGCTTTTATAATAATATGCCCTGATTTTTAAATGATTGTTGGAAAATCCTTCTTTTACACTATATATTTTGCTCACATATAAAATCCCTAGTGGAAATATATTAAAATATGATTTCCAAAAGCCTCATAAAAATTAATGGTACGAAACAATCACACAAATATTGCCATATTATGTATTATGTCTTCGAATATAATTTTCAAAAATGTATTTTTAATAAATGCCCCTTAAGTATGTTGTCTTTATAAAAACCAACACATCATCTTGTTAATCACCGTAATCACGCTTTATATATAAATCATAAACCAAATAATAGTTCAAACATTAAAAAAACATAAAAAAATTATTTGTAAACTACACTTAGATTATTTGTTAAGTCTATTTGTAATAATTAAAACGTATTCTGATTTATCATGAGAAACTATTCCTATATGACGAATATGAATTCAAGTTTTTAAAATAAATTTAAAATAAATTCAAATTTTCTACAAATTATCATAAGTAACCCATTCTTAAATTAACTAATTTTAGATATAAAAAAAAGGTAAAATTATATTATTGATAATGTTAAATAGTCCCTCAATATAAATTTTGAACCAAATTGCAAAATATTTTTTTATATATTTATATAAAAAACAGTCATTAGTTAACTACCGAAAACATAATTCCCCTCAAAAACAACAAGTTGATAGCTTTATAAGTCTATTTTCTGTGAATAAATAGATCATATGACTCATTTGATATACATTTACGAATCCAGATGGTGATCCTAAGTGTTTAGAAACCGAGATATTGGTTATATATATATATATATATATATATATATAAAACCAATCATCTAAAACGATAACCAGAAGCGATTCCCTCCTGAAAATCTAGATAAATTTATAGGCCTAGTTGTTTGTTGTAACTTAATTTTTAAAATACCATTTTAAATGTGATCCTCGTATTTACGTGTGTATATTTTGTTATGTTTTTATTGCATATTTATTAAATTTTATGGGAATAATTGCACACATATTCTACCAGTTTTTGTGCTTTTATATCCGCAGCCTAATCATGGCCCAGAAAAATGAATGGTGTGGTTCCCTCAACCAACCCTTTTAAGATAAATTTCTGAAAAATCTTATATTTATTTATTATACATTAGTGTATGTCTGTTAGCAATTAGTGTCTTTCTCAAGCTTAGTCATAGGAAAAAGATACACAACCCGACAAAAGAACATCGAGTTAACATTTGTAATATGTAAAAATTAAAATTAAAAACAGGTTTTTTTTTTCATACAAGTAACTTTAGTACGGCAGCTTAAAGACGAATTTTAGATTAATGCGGAAACACTGGAAAGAAGCACAATTTTTTTCCAAGTGTTAATTAGGGCCATAGCATTCAATTTTCGATAGAAACCACCTTCTCCAGCTGCCATCTCGAATTTTATAGTGGCCCCTCAAGAGGGATTTTCAGGAGGGAATCGCTTCTGGTTATCGTTTGAGATGTCCCTGTACATTGGAAAGCTCCTCTCTAGAGTACATGTAGTGATAGCACAAAACTTGAAACTGGATATCTTATTAGGAGTGTACTTTGTCTCTTACTCTGTGCTCTCCTTGAAGAACTTGGTTAATTATGTCGGGTGAACTGGGGGTGGTTTTTTCCTAAATGGTTTTTCCACTCTCCCTCCACGCAAATGCGGGTTCACTTCTTCTAATTCACCCTTCCCAATTCCTAATAAATTAGCGTAATTAGTACCACAATCAATAAAGGTAAGAAATACTTCACTTCCTTCTTTTGAAATTTTATATTCATTTAGTCCTATTTTTTTATAGAGACAATGACAAGGACCATTATATTATTGAACCTGTTGTAGAGAAGTTTTCACATAGTTAAATAATATAGCTATTAGATCCCAAGTGAGGAAAGTAGTAAAGATGAAACTGATAAAAAATATTAATACAGTAGCTATATTTGACACAAACCAGCTTATCATTTTTACGAATCCTTTGCCGATTTTCAATATTCCAGAGCATAGTTACACGTTCTAGCCACTCGATCCAATGCAGTCATACCAAACACCGGTATGTAATGCAGTATGAAAACCTGTTCCTATCTTGTTTTCCGGGCCATTTTCCACGTATGACTGTAGACCAGCCTGTTGACTAATTGCACTCTAGCTCACCAGCTTTGTTTAGACCATTCCCTACCTAGGGTAGCAGGAGATCACCAATCCACCTAACAAACACCCCCTCCGTAACGGCACTATTCACGCAGATTGGGAATCCAGAAATTCACGATTTTAATTAATTTTGTATCCCATCTTTGAGCTTGTTGGCTGCTTTCACACACCTATTAATAAAGTAATTGTCATCCTGATTGCGTGCATTTTATTCGGACGATTAAGTGTCCAGCTTTTCACCGCTATTTGATTTGCCTGCGTTGGGAATTGCATTGCATTGTGGTTACGACGTTACAATGTATTGATACTAAAACTCGTTTAGTTAAACAGTAGTTGCATTTTAGAGATATATATGTATGTATATATATATATATATTATTTATAGCGAAAAGGTACATACCATTAGCTATATCTATTTGTATAATTATATACAGATGTATACAAATATAGTCATATATAATTATATATAAATATACATTTATTAATAATTAGTTATAGGCCTATATAAAATATACCTTTATAAAATATTATGTATATAATTATATATATGTCTGTTTCCATATATTTATATATAACTATTTATAGATATATAGTATATACATTTATTTAAATAGTTATATACATATATAAAATGTATATATATAATATAATTATGTATATAAAATGTATATATAATATATAATTATGTATATAAAATGTTTACATAATATATATACTTTTAAATATATACATTTATATATGTATATTTATATATCTATATATATGTATATATATATATAAATACATATACATTTGAACTACTTTAATGGAGTTGAGGTGATAAAGGGGGAATAGAAAGAAATACCCGTACTTGCTTAAAGGGAGAGGAAGGAAACATATAGGATATTGCAGAAACTTCAGAAATACTCCGTATTTAAATTATGTTTATTGGCCCTTCCACGACTGTAATTATATTAACTTTAGAAGTAAGACGTTATATTTGAATTTAGCAGTAGTGAATCATTGTCTGCATTGATAGCGTCTAGAATACTACATCATGAGTAAACATATCATACCCTGACGAGGGGTCAATATTTATATATGACCTATTTTTGAGATTGGACCACCTTTCTGGATTTAATCTTATTGGTAGTCTTAAATGTTAAAAATAACTAATCTATCAAATTTAACACTAATACTAATAAATAAATTCAGTAAAATCTCATATTGATATAATATATAATTTAATTAATATAGAAACTTATATTAATATATTTAAATATATTTTAATTAGATTAATATTATTTTAAATAAAAAATATATATATATATATTATATTAATAAAAAAAAATATTTTAAAATATCTTATTCTTATATATTTGACTATATGGTAAATATATATTATATTAAATAATTTATATTAATATAAATAAATATATGATTTAATAAATTAAAATAATCATCTATATTATAATAAATGTTTATTAGTCAATAAAAATCAAGCATTCTTATAATATTCCTATAAGCAAATGTATAGTGATTCATCAATAAAACTATGCAAATTATTCCATGCAGGTGTTTGTATTGGTGGGTATTTTTCACCATGTTTGAGAAAAGGTTTGTTTTATGCGCATACATTAATAACGCAAAAAGAGTATGAATGAGGAAGGTAAATTTTTGTAAAACCACCCTCAGCTCACCCGACCGATTTTCAAACCCTCATCTCCCCTTCATAGCCAATAAAGTATAACATAAGATTGATAGTGATAATAATATTACCGCAGGCAATTACCGACACTGACGTGAGTAGAGTTATCTTTCATTTGGTTCATAGTAAGTTATTAAATATTGTATGATTAATAAAGAAATTATATAAGTTACTAGTGGGTCTTTGTAGCGATGGCTGCAGATTATTGCACTAAAATTTATTTTAAACTTTTTATTGTGAAAAGATATATATAATAACCCCTCACTCACTTTTTAGTTAAGAGTTTACTCTTCGGAGCCTATTAACTTTACTAAGATATTTAGTTTTCAGTGTGTAGTTTGAATAAAAACGTATCATTTACCCCTTCACGTCCTGATGAGAACTTTAAAATTATCACTCTCCCAGATCTCTATCTATTCGTTGCACAAAACCACTCAAGTAACGATTGAGCTAATATTATATATTTAAACAAATACAAACATTTTAATTATCAATATAGTGCTATAAACAAATCATTGATTCCATGGTGATGTAAGGAAAGAATGATTGTACAGATGAACCACTGCTCACACAGAAGGAAAAGATGGAAAATTCGCTAGGAATATTGGCTTTTAGTTTTAGGCTACTATTTTTACCGTTATCCTGATTTCCTAATCTTTAAAATGAGTGCTCATTTGTCAAAATCTGTTCAGTCATTTCCTTGTAATTAATGTTCCTGGAAACAGGATTATCAAATAATATATATTAAGATATATGATAGAGAGAGTGATAAATGTGATAGTGAAAAGGAGAGTGTGTTTGAGTGTTATTATGTAAGCGTGTGGGTGAGTGTGAAAATGAGATTGTGAATGTGATAAAGTTAGTGTAAGAATAAGCAATTGAAAGAGATCAAGTGAGTGTAAGAGAGTGATAGTGATAGTGAGAGTGAGAGTATGTATTTGTGTTAGAGAGAGAAATACTGAGAGAAGAGAAAAATACTGTGTGTGGGAGAGAGAAAGAAAATATGTAAGGAATAATGCGTGATAAAGTGAGTGTGTGTGTGTGGGCCAGAGAGAGTGTGTATGTGTGTGAGAGAGAGAAAGAGAATAAATGATATTAGAGAGAGAGCTTTATAGAGTGATTGTGTGTATGAGTGTGTGTGAGAGAGAGAGAGGGGGGGGAAGAGTGTGAGTGTGTGTGTGAGGGTGTGAGAGAGCTTCATAGGGAGAGAGAATTTGAAAATATAGAAGTGGTACTCAAATATTACGGTACTTTGGAATATCATTTCTTCAAAATTATGTATCAAACATGGAAACATAACTGAACCTACTGTATTTATGAGAATGTGAAAATTTAGTTGAGGAACTCAAAATATTACTTAAATATCATATCCTTAATATTAAACGGTAAAATGAATACGTTGCTTAACTTATGTATTTGTATTGTTTTAATATTTGTAAATTGATCATCAAAACCAATTATTTGAATATAATTATCATCAAAACCCATTATTTGAGAGATATGAGCACCAAAACTTATACATAGATATTTAAAATGGCCATTTTTTAAAAACCTTATTCAATATAATTTTATCGTTTTTGAGTCCATACTACATACTAAATTATTATTACTATTATTATTATTATTATTATTATTAGCACTGCGTCTTACTACCCCTTCGGGTTATACGCACTTACGCTAATGTGTAGTGGTAGGGTGATTGTGAGATGAAATGAAGGACCTACAGTTTAACGTGGAATCCAAACCACGGTGGAGGCCTGGCATTCCTCACATAATACATACTAAAACATATTTAAACGTCATTTTATCAAGCGCTGAACAAAATGTAAACAATATTTTCACCAACTTAACAAACAACTGAAACTTTAAATTTTTGAATTATGCTCAATATTATTGATTTAAATGTGCATTAACGATAACAACATTTCAATAAAAAGTAAATGTTTCCCCACTTTAGGAATCTCAATTCAGATGTGTTATTACCAGCATCCAAAGAGAAAATTGGTATTTGTTCGGACCAACAAATAAAGATTAAGCTATTATTTTTTAGCCAGAGAGATATATTTTATTTAGAGATTTACAGCCATGCAGCAAATAATGGTTTTCATGGTGACTAGACAAAGAATTAAATACTGAAGATTCTCTATGAAAATCAGTTTTTCATGGAAAACTACTATTTTCCCCGACATCCTGGACACCTGCCAGATAATATAAGCGGTCGATTGTCAAATTATATTGTAATTTTATTGTAATTTCTATTACTGGGAACGGGCTTATTAATAAAATAAATGATAAAGAGAGTGATAAAATGTGATTATGAAAATTAGAGTATAAGTGGTTGTGTAAGTGTGTGGGTGAGAGTGAAGGTGAGTGTGTGAGCATGGAAAAGTGAGTGTGACAAACTGAGAATGAGATATTAAGAAAGACCGAGTGAGTTTGTGCGAGTGATAGTGAGACTATATGTATATGTTTGCGATATAAATACTGTGAGAATAGAAAAAGAGTGTGTGTATGTGAGATAAAGAGTGTGTAATAAATGTGAGATTGTGTGTGAAAGAGAGAAAGAGATTATGTAAGGGAGAATGCGTGATAAGGTGTGTGTGTTTCTGTGAGAGATAGAAAGAGAGTGTACAAATTTGAGAGATATATTGTGTGAAAGAGAGAGAAATGTGAGGCCGTGTGAGAGAAAGCTTGAGAAAGAAGTTTATAGAGAGAGAGAGAGTAGTTTATATAGAGAAAATTAGGTTAAGGTAGTGTTAGAGAAAGAGTTAAAAAGAGACCAAAGAGATATTGACAGACAGAATGTGTTTCAGAGACAGTGAGTTTGAGATAGAGAGAGTGAGATTGAGATAGAGAGTTTGGTATAGAAGAGGTTTAAGAGAGAGAGAGAGAGCGCGCTTTTGTGAAAAAGCCTTCAAGAGATAGAACGTTCGAGAGAGAGAGAGAGATCCTTTAAGAAAGAGAGTAAGAGAAAGATTATAATAAAGATTATGTTAGATATATTGTGTGATAAAGATAGTATGTGAAGGTGAAGAATGTATGAGAGACAGATAATGTGTGAGAGAAAGAATGAGTAAGGATTCTATAGAGATAGAATTTTACAGTGCTAGTGTATATATATATATATATATGTGTGTGTGTGTGTGTGTGTGTGTGAGCGTGAGAGATTCTCATGATAAGAGAGAATGGGAAAATATATATGTGGTATCAAACATTACGGTACTTTAAAATAGTATTCCCTTAAAATTAATTATCAACATGAAACATAATTGAGCTTACTGTATTTCTATGAATGTAAAAGGATAAATAGTGTACACAAGGATTATTTTAAATAACATATCTTCAAAAAAACTAGGCGTTAAAATGAAAACTTAGCTTAAATTATATATTTGTATTGTGTTAATATGAGCTAAAATGAACATCAAAACCCATTATTTGAATAAAAAGAACATAAAAACCCATTATTTGAAAAAAAATAACAAGTCTCAAACCTAAATAGTTAAAATTTGTATTTATTTTTGACATTATTGACGATAATTTTATCGTTTTTGAGTCTAAGATATATAACAAAACATATATAAACGTAATTTCATAATGTGCGAAACAAAACGTAGATAATATTTTCATGAACTTAACAACTTAAGTGACAAGACATCTTGTGTATGTGAGGAATTCCAGGTCTCCACCTGTGGTTCGGATTCCACGTTAAACTGTAGATCCTTCATTTCATCTCACAATCACCCTACCATTACACATTAGCGTAAGTGCGTATAGGCCGAACGGGTAGTAGGACGTGGTGCTGATAATAATAATAATAATAATAATAATAATAATAGTAATAATAATAATAACTTAAGCTTTTAATATTCAAATTATGCTCAACATTATTGATTTTAATGTGAATTAATAATAACAATATTCTAATGAAAAATAAATGGTTCCCCAATTTAGGAATCTCAATTTATATGTGCTATGACCAGCATACAAAGAGAAATATTCATCCAAAGATTAAATGGTGATGTGTTTGGACCAATAAATAAAGATTGAATTATTATTTTTTAGTCAAAGTGCTATATTTTATTTAGAGATCTACGGCCATGCAGCAAATAACGGTTTGCATGGTGATTAAACAGAGATTAAACAACCGAGAATTAAATGTGGAAAACGGGTTTTCGTGGAAAACTACTATTTTTTCCGACATCCTGGAATCCTAATCGTTAAAATGAGTAAAATGAGTGGCTGTTTGTCAAAATCCATTGAGTCATTTCCTCGTGATTTCTAATTACCGGAAAAGGGCTTGTCAAATTATGTATAAGAATATATGTAAGTGAAATACGTATTATTCGTACTAATAATTGATTTTAATGCTCACCCTCAAAGTGTGAATACTATTAGACGTTTCACGAAAAAGAAGTATTAAATATAAAAGTATTAGTTTTTGTCATGCTTAATATAGTTTATTTAAAGACAGTCACAAAAATGAAACCTTAGGCGTATTTTTAGTGTAAATTAACCATATTTTCCAATAACAATTTTTGATATCACAGGAATTTGTTTGAATAAACTTAGAATTGTCTTATTTTCTGTATTTGATTATACGGAGTGGAGCAAAATCATTTATAAAGTCTAAATGTTGGTTTTGGTTTTTTTGTTCGAAAGTAAATCTAGGGAAGATTCTATTGAGTAAAGAGAAGCGTATTGAAATTATTTTTCTGGTTTGAACCCATTGCTGTCGTGAGATTGCTGAGAAATTCAACAATCTTCATCCAGAGCACCGTAATATAATATAGTATGACGCTGTGGTGGACTTGATTAACAAATTTAGCAGCAATGCAAATCACTAGGAATGGTCGTCAAAGATCAGCGCCTGATGAAGCCACATCCACATTCGTGCTCGAATCTGTTTCCAAAAGCCCACAGAAAATAACTTGGCGTAAGTCATTAACCGTAGGCACATTCACCACATATTAAAGACCAAAAAGAGGCACAAGTACATTTAAAATGAAATTGTTGCATCACACGACCAAAGATAATCCAAACCACTCGCTTCAGTTCTACGAGTGGGTCACATAACAAGTGACAGCAGACAAACATTTCTAAGCCATCATTTTCTTCTCTGGCGAGGATAGTTTTTATGACAATGCGGAGGCAAATCGTTAAAATTTGCGGTATTGTAGTGAAACCAACCCCCGTTGGTTCATGGCAAACAAAGTCCAGGGAGGTGGGAACATTATGGTCTGTTGTTGGGTGCGGGGCACGTGCATCGTTGGTCCCATCTTGCTCGAAGAGAACCTAACAGGTGATATATGCCTTAAGATGCTGAAGAACACTTTAATGCCAATAGTGTTGAATGAATAAGGACAACTCCTAGCATTTTCCGGCAAGAAAGAGCAACCCCATTATGGTGTGCTGGTACGACATTGGTTGTATCAACAGTTTCCGGGATTTTGGATTTGACACTAGGGTCGACACAAGTGGCTGGCACGGTTCCCGGACCTAGCTCCCTTTGATTTTTATCTTGATTGAAAGCTATGGTGTAAGAAGTGAGCCCTGATATTTGACTCAACAGATTGCAAGCTTTTAGCCGTAAATTTGAAGACCATCTGTAGCTTAGCTTTACTTGTGACGGCGGTCTTGGAACACATCCTTTATAGGTGGGGTGTCATGGGATATCATACTATATTCTCTATTCTATATTGGTCATTAAATAAATGCATACATTTTGTATGTATGGAAACGTTTGCCCCAACCTGTATATATGTTATATAATTATCTACATAAATTTAATATCTATATATACCATTAGTTGATTTCAGGGTCATCATGAACTTAAAAAAAGCTCTATAATCACACAGATGGTTCCAACGAACTTTCAAAGTCATCAGACTCGATATAGACTAGCTTAAAAGTAATGGGGATATTAAGGTTTGAATCTCGTCTGAACGTTCTGGAAGTGGACCATCTCCTGGTTCAATACATCTGCGTAGGGAATTATACCACCCATTTTGAGCGACGAGGGATTTTGACCATGTGTTAGAAAACTCGGATGAAATTTCTTTTTATGAAAGGTGTAATTTTACCTTTGAGAAATTAAAGAAGTCACAGAGAAAGGTGGTCGCAACCTATAAAAGGGGTAGTCTCCCTATAAATATTATTGTTGGGGATAAATATCCCCAATGGAGAGTCCCTTGGCGGGTGGAATCGTTCCTCATGCCTGTCTCGGTGAGGATCGAGAGTCTTTTAGATATCACTGAAGCACGTTGAGCTCATGGGTACCATTTAAAAAAAGGTTTCTCAAAACTTGGGTGATGGTAAATGTAAATCATTACAAGTTTAAACTATTTGTGATTTTTTTGTATAATTTTGCTATTATTAATAAATAGTTTATTTACCATGAAATTTCCAGGTTTATTTGATTTAAAGAACGTATTTGTAGCCTAAATAAAACTTACTAAGCGGTGGTATTCTGGTTTGGGCTGGCAGTTTTAATATTTATATACGGGTAATTAACTACATAATTTCACAGGCTTGGGCGCATTTAATTTTGGAATTTGGAATATTGTTCGATGTTGGTTAGAGGTACGTACGCTTCACTATTAATAAATATAGACCAATAGTACCAAATATACTATGTTATTGCCAATTATTAATGATAGTGGAACTATGTCCGTGTGTATTAAATGATATTACGAATCTTTATGTTGCAAGTTTATCCAATATGTAATACAGGAATTAGTGTCAATTTGTATTTCAGAATTAAAATTAATATTGTATCACACTGTCCTTAAAATGTAGAATGGTAACTCTTTTGAGTAGCATGCTTTATTCAGCTAAAACAAGATATCAGGAGAGCCAAACCTGCTATTATTCTAGAACACAACACAATAAAGTCAGGAATTGACATTTAAATTATTTTTGTTAAGATGTACATGTACATAAATTAAATTACAATGAGCTATCCGATGGTGTTACTCTTCATATTTTGAAATAAATTCAATACATTATTTCGGTATTTGAATAAACTTGAATTAAATGGGAATTGAAAGATAAATAATTGTAATAATAATTCATGGAATTGGGCGAATATCTATGAAAAATAAATAGAAAAGTGATGCTACTTCTTAGACAACGACAGTAGCTCTAAAAGATGAAAAGGCGTATATAGTGTTTCCTTAGGATGGATTATAATATAAGACACTTTATTATTAGTGGTAAAAGTGTCATTTTTTTAAAACAAAAACATACAATGCATAAAGCAACTGTCTAAATATGCCTTGGGGAACAATTCATGTTATACTTACTGTTCAAAAAATACTATTTGTATCGAAACAAGTTATAATCTATATAACTTTTTGTTAATTTATATAAAAAGGTTTAAACTAGTTTTTCTGTTCAAAGTAACATAATTACACAAAATATTAAATTATTATTATTAATAATAATAATATCACCGCGTTTTACTACCTGGTCGGGTTATACGCACTTACTCTAATGTGTAACGGTAGGGTGATTGTGAGATGAATTGGAGGACCTACAGTTTAACGTGGGATCCGAACCATGGTGGAGGCCTGGCATTCCACACATTTACAAGTTGTGATTTATACATGTCTTGTCAGAGGTGAAGGAAGGGTTTGGCAATCAGATAAATCTTTGCTGGGACCAAGTATTGAACCCCGGACACCCAACAGAGAAGTCTGACACCTTACTCCTAGACCACCAGGTCACCATTTTAAAATAAATTATCATAGTTATTTTAATAATAACTATTCACAAGTGATATACATTATATTTCAATAGGTGTTAATGAGCTATCCAGTGTCACCAATGGTATTCAACGAAACAAATAAAAAAAATCTGGAATAAGAGAGAAGTGTTTCAATAATTTATTCTGATAGAGATGCATTGCATTATTTGAATATACAATTATATAGATTAACTTTTTTAAATACTATTTTATAATTGTATTATTTATTGGTACACTGCTCCTTTCTGCTTGGGAACTCTACCATATTAAATTTAAACTTATGTTTGTAATGTTAATTATATTTAATTATCTGATTAATTTACAGGGAGTATGCCTAGTTTCTGTCAAATGTTAAATCATAATGTCAATATAGTCTATGATTACTATAAATTTTGTATTTATTTCAAATAAAATAATAATTAGCTATTAATACATGGAGATAAAATAATAGTGATTTTATTCTAATAAAAACTGGATAATATATCGGACTTCAACTAATTGGTTCAGTACTTATTTTTATAAAGATGGGAGATAATTTTTTGAAGAAAAATAATGATTGTGTTTAGTTCGGTTATAAAACTTTAACATTTAAGTTTTTTTTATAAGTAAACAATTTATCACTCCTCTATTTGATTATGAATAAAACAATAATTTGTAAGAGTACTTGAAAACCTAAATAACATTTTATTTAAAAATGCGATGTATATTATGTATATTTTGTAACACCGTGCAGTTGTCACTCGTATCTTTGACCTCTGAGCCAAATGAAGACAAGTCAAATGAGTTGTGCGTTCAAGGAAGGAAAAAAAAATGGGGTTGAAAATAATGAGTGCATCTCGTGCCAAGCAAGGTATATGAGCTGACAACAAACAGTTTGAACTCCCCCTCACCCTCCACCATCCCACACCAACCCACCCTCACCTTCCTCCCAGAACAAAGTTATTCCCTTACAATTTAGCCACCATTCCACATTCCCGCCATGGAATAATGATTAGAGGAAGACACGCTTCTTATGGTATTTGGTAAGGTAAAGAGAGGTGTGTCCAGTGGCGTTAATATTAAAAATATACTATTATTTCAAGATTATTGCAACTTTGTCTGTTTAGTTCACACGGTCATATGTCTGTCTAGTTATTTGAGGTTCTCTAATTTCAAATAAAGTGACCTACAAAAATGTGCAATCATTCAATTGGGGTAGTTTCCTTTGGCATAATGGTAAATTAATAAATTAATAGCCTTAAGTTATATTTGTGTATTTTGTGAGATAAACTCAGGATAAAAAAATGTGTATATATTCACAAACACTCAAGCAGTATACGTGTAAAAATACAATTTACCCTTAAAAATTGTAGACTAATTATTTATTAAGGCTCAATCCTCGGTCCTTGCACAGATTTATCTGATTACATAACCATTCCTTCACCTCTAACAAGACGTGTATTATTCACTACTTGTGAATGTGGTGAATGCCAGGCCTCCACCATGGTTCGGATCCCACGTTAAACTGTAGGTCCACCAATTCATCTCACAATCACCCTACCATTACACATTAGCGTAAGTGCGTATAACCCGAACGGGTAGTAAGACGTGGTGCTAATAATAATAATAATAATAACAATATTTATTCAGACACAATCGCACAAACTTTCTCACATTGTACAAATCTATAATTTTAATAACCAAAAAATCATTTTCATAACTGAATTTTAAACAAAAATTCTCAAGTAGTTTTAACAAATTTCAATATTTTAAAATTCTGTTATCTGTAAATTGCCCTTAAATACGTTTTAATATGTTAACATATTCCTATTTATAAAGCAAAATAACTCCCAGAAATCCATTTTGGATTAAAACTTCAAGGCTATTTTCAAAGATTTAATTTTTTAAAACGCTTTTACAAAAATCAACCTAGTTTGATGTATTGATCCGTATTAATAAAATTATGAGTTTGGCTGTATGTCATGAGTGTTGCACGATATTTACAACACGCAGTGGTCTGAGATCTCAAAATGTATAGCCTATTTGCACGAATATATGCATCTATGCCAGTATTCTATATTTTGATTTATTTTTCAATTAATTAAAACAGAAACAGTGAAGAAATATTATTTCAGAAGTATGTATTTCATAAAGTTTCGCAATTTGTGTTGTATAAAGGGAATATCTTAATATAAGTATTCAGGGAAATTTAGAACGTGAAAACACGCACATTTTAAATTTCTACTTATATTTCTATACTTAAACTTAAGACTGCTTGAATACTGCCCCGGGAATATACAAAGATCAAGAAAAATATTAAGGGGAAGTTTTAAATAGGCCTGCGTACTTAGATAAACTTAGGATGTGTACTTTTTTGGGCTAGTTTATTTTAGTATCATATTAAATTTAATCAATTTTGGTTAAAGGGGACTCAGTTGTATTGAACATCTGACCTCAAGGAAGCTAATAGGTTTGGATTCACATACTTGTCAATAAATGTGTCAAAATTTTAATATATTATTAAATACCAACTTCAGTTTTAGTGAATTTAAAATCTATGACCTCCAGGAAAAAATGTCATTCTAGCATTTTAACGCTTTTGAAAACAAGCCCTTATTGTTATTTGAGTTTGATTCTTAGTAAAAATATTTATCTACAGTTGTTCTTATTTAATTAACACATAAAACAATTGAGATAATGGAATGAGTATGATTCTAAATTCCGACTGCTCACGGCCACTAGACTCTGCCTTTTGAGCGTAAGCTAATTACTAATTACTAATTATGCTTGTGTGTTAAGGATTAGGAAGGCTCTCTATATAGGAAGTGAGCCCGCATCATCGTGGTAAAGGAATGAAAAACTATTAAATAAAAACCACCCTCAATACTCTCGACCTGGTTTCCAACCCCGTTCATAACATCATCGGAAGTTCAGTATATTGAGGGAGGGACTCCTTAGACTATTCTATTTCCGAAATAGATAACATTACTAAGTTAAAACGAATTTAAATCTCATGAGAGGAGGCCACCATTGGGGCTATGAAATATGGTTATAGCACGGTAACAAAATATATTGAAGAGGAGTAAGACTAAGTCAAGAAAATTTCCTCACAGTGAAAGAGGTGTTGGAGTGTGTCACGACCGTTTTAAGGGTTATTGAATGTATTTACATTGTAAAATCTAGTATTGAAACAACGCACATTCTTGAGAAGTATACCATTTTGTAAATAATAATTAAAATGGTATAAGACAAGCATAAGCAAATAGACAACTATGTAAATGTTAGTTAATAGATTTAAATAAATTTGATTCTATTCGTAATGTTATTGAATTTTATAGTACCTACCCCTCTCATTTTAGGTTTAGTGGAATGATATTTTTATTTAAGTAAACTTTTGAAATTGTGAACTAAATATCTGGATCCCTTGTTGTTCACTCTAAGTAGAGTTGATTTTACATGCCGACCCTGACTTCTTAACCCCTTAACCAACAGCGAGTTTATAACTCAACCCCGAGAAAAATATAAAGAGGGCACTTTTCACTTTTACGTAGTGAAGAATTTAAAAAAATCAAATATGTCAAGCCTAATGCATTATATGGCATGAATACTGGAAAGTGCATCTTTAAACTCAATTAACAACAACAAAATTTAAACTAAATAAATGGTTAGGGTAATATTTGGTGTGTAATTCTTAGATTCATTTTTTTTACATTCATAGTGAGCCTGTCACATTAGACATTTTGACTATCTATCCAGTTATCTAAGGAACCAAGAAACATAAAAAGCGTAACATTATTATCAATCGACATTCTTTGGGAAACCTTAGTTTTACATATTATATTGTGAGCATAAAGTATTAAACTGCCTGATTGCTGGTGTGGGTTTATGCCAAACGAAGAACGATGAAAATATTACATTTATTTAACTATTTACTTAATGTACAAATACAATATTTATATATATATTTTATATTTTTAAATATAATATATATAAAACATATATTTGTATATATAATGTATCATATACATATAATATATTATACATATATATAAACATATATATTATATATTTGTATAAAATATTTCCGTATATATAAACATATATATTATATATATTTATAAATAAAATATATAGACATATATTATTTATGTAGGTATTATATATATATATCAATTTATATATCTATATATATACTTATTTAAGAATGGTTTTATTCCTTAGACTTTATGACCATCTATGTGAGTGACCACAAAAACAATAGACCTAGAAAAATGAGTCTTTGCCAAGAGAAAACTTGAGCTACACAAATGTTATTACGTCTTTCTACATTACAAGCCTGAAGACTTTTATTGCGTTATTTATTTTCAAAACTGTTTATTTTCTATTGAAACTTTTCTCTAAGGAGATATTTGCACCTTTTGAAAAAAGTCATGGTGTCAGCCTGTCATCGAACCACACCAACTGACGGCGAGTATAGTGCCAATTTACACAGATAGAAGGTGTCATATAGTCAGTATAGTGAGCCCTCCAGCCATAAATATCATATTTCTATATTCGAGCTGCAACTTTTTCTTTCAAGTAGCTCCTCATTTTCTCTCATGAGGTTGAGTTGACCCCGTTCCAGATCCACGGAAAATCTAGAAACGCCGGGGATCTAACCTGGGACCTCTAACCAGGAAAACTGGCCACTAGACCAAAGAGTCGGTTTTTCAAACTTTAATACAAAGGAATTTATAAAATACAACTAACCTTACCTGGATAGCACTGGGTGTTGCAGCCTGTTATTTATGACTTATACTTCATCGCGACGAGATTTAACTCAAGATTTTGATAAATATTGATTTTTCATTACTCCCTGAAACAGAAAAAGCTTTTTTTTTTTTCAATTTAGTATATCTCTCGGTCCTTCCATCAGTCTATATATCTGTTGGTTGTCTCGGAATGGAGCCGAAACCAGTTTATTGATCGCGCTAAAACTTGGTATCTAGGGTTTTCATAAGGCTGTTCCTTGGAATTTTTTGAATTATACATCTAGCCTTAAATTTAAGTTTGGTTTACTGAAGGACAAAAAAGAGAAATAATCGATGATCTCGAAATACACTCTTACAATTTTGATTAAATTCTGTATCCGGGCATTGTTTTACAACACAGACTAAATGGCAATTCTCATTTTCCCATGAAAATGAATTTAAAGGCACTTTAGAGAAGCGTAAATTTCTAATCTTTTATCATATCTCCGGATCTATTTGGGGTACGAAATAACTTAGCATTATAAAGATGTAGTATTATTGAGTAAATAACTTTTTTTAAATATAATTTTATAAATCACTAGTTTCTAAGCTATGAGTAAATATATTTTATATATATATATATGGGGTACTTAGGAATATGAGCTTTATTGTTATACTATTTGGTGGACAGAGATGATTATTTATGCTTTTGGTGTAGTTTTTCTGCAACAATGTATTTTATTTCGTTTAACCTATCTTACTAGTTTTAAGTAAATGTCTCTATTGGAAGATTGAAGAGAAATAAAGTATGTGTGTTGCATCGTTCCCTTTATTTATTTAGCACCTCGTCTTACCATCTGATCAGGATATACGCATTATATATAGACTTACTACTTAGGGCTATGGTATATTTAACATGAAGAGAGATAGCCATGCAATCCTTTTGTAGTTTCTTTGACGGAGGAGGGGGAAAGGAAGCGTCGCCCCCTTGATAGGCAGTGATTCTGTGTCCCGCAAGTGGCACGCGACACTGATTCTGTGACTCTATGCTGCCTGTGGCGTGCCACAGAATCCGTTTTCGAGCCACAGCAAACATGAACTACACACGAGACACAATTTGAGGTGGCGATTCACGAACAAGAATTGTATATTGTGAATTAATTTATCATCCCTCTCTATTGTACAACAGGAGGTTAAAATTTCTTATTATTGGATTATATTTGTTTCTTGATATGTGCATAGATCATGTGTTGTTGTTGGGGATCCCCCGGTCTGGTGGTCATTTAATGAATTTTGAGTGAGGTGCATTAGATACCCAGGGGTTATGTGAAAAAGAGTTATCCTAGAAATGGCTATTATGGGCAAGATAATGAGAAGAAGAAGAATCGCTAAGCATTTCACTATTTTAATTAAATATACCAAGTGAAATTCTATTAATAAAATATAATTAGAAATATCTAGAGAATGATTTTTTTATCTTGAATCTATAAAAAAATGGATATATTTCTAAAAAATATTACTTTAAATATAAAAGGGCTCGACAGGAACACTCGGAATATATACCACCCCAAAAAACGCAAACTAAAGTTTCTTACTCTAGAAGAATCACCCGCCTCGGTGGTGTAGTTGGCTAACGCGTTAGACGTGTTGAGCTGCTCGACTGCTTAGGACGGGGGAGATCGAGGTTCGAATCTCGGTCGGGTGAACTGGGGGTGGTTTTTCCTAAATGGGTTTCCACTCTCCCTCAATGCAAATGCGGGTTCACTTCCTCTAATTCAACCTTCCCAATTCCTAATCCATTAGAGTTATTAATACTTAAAGCGTATAACCCGAACGGTTAGTAAGACGCGGTGCTAAATATTATTATATATAGGAATCCCTGAAAAAAAACATAGTCCAATAACTTAGATTTATAAAAAAAGATTTACTTTATGAAGCTAATATCAAGTTTAAGCCAAATATATTATAAAAACAAAAAAGTGTTACTAAAAATATATCACAAGCAAAAAATTATTCAAATATTAAAGAAAATGTTATTAGCTAAGCCAGCACCAACGAAAAAACTACGCACTTATCAAGAAATATATATCAAATAAAAGTACGGTTACAGTCTTATGTTATTATTATACATGAAACAATTAACAAATGCAAACTAATTGATATCAATAAATAATGACTATATTATCTTATCACAATGAAAATTAAACACCTACATTATTTTTACATTTAATATAAATACTACCAAAAAAAGTTCATTTTACTAGTAATTTGAATTTTGTATACAAAATATTTTTCATTACAGAACAAACGTATATATAACAAACAAATTTAAATTAAAGGAACACAATCTATGTGACACAACAATTATTACAATTATTACTTTTATAATACTTGCTAGGCCACTTTTATAAGATTGCACTAATATTGATGTTTTATACCTGTTGTTATGTAACATAGAAAAGGATAAAATCAGAAATTGATTTTATATTTTTTTGGTTAAGTATTGACATTTCATTATTTATAGTTGAAAAAAACGTTTTGGTGTAATAGAAGAAATATATAGTTTTAGTTATATACATTGCTTATTAATAAAATAAGATAAATTCATATTTTTAAAATAAGATTAATTTATTCTTAATCCTATGTTCAAAAATTATTATTTATATTTAATCAACTAAAATTTATATGATGAACAAATTAAAAAATATGAGCTGGAGTTCTTCGGTACAAAGTACTTACCTTGACAATATATAACATTTGTTTGCAAAGTAATTAAAGCGCATCCCCACAAAATATAATTTTAAGATTTGGGTCACACAAACATACAGTATGTTAGTACTATCTCATGTGTTTTGCAATTGACAGAGTGGTTGAGCCTTTAACTCCTAAAGTTTTTAGTTGTTACGATAAAAATATGGCAGCACAAATTATAGGAATGAGATATTATTCTTCATATATTATGCACTAAATATTGGCATGCTTTTCAGTATGTTGCCGTTAAATTAGTGATAATGGCATGTGAATTTGACAGCACCCACTTTATTTTATTTTCACAAAAATTATTGCAGCACAAATTAAAGGTATGGTATATTCTTGTGGAAAAAAATAAGCAGTAAATGTTGTCATATGTTTCAGAATTAGTTCCATTATGTGTGCTTTTAGGTGAAGTTAGCTACCAATAACGTAATTGGTATTCAAACGAAAACTATGGTGGCACAAATTATGCGTTCTCTATGTGTTGGTCTGGTGGCACAAATTCAGCAGTAAATAGAGGTATACATTTCCGAATTTGTGCAGTTAAGGGTTTGGCCAAATTCTCAGATAACTTCTTATTGGATGTCTACAACGAGAAACGAACCTCTATAACTAAATTCAAGATTCCAGGTCACAGGTTTCGGGAGATATGGTGATGAGTCAGGTACTTTGTCTTTTTATATATATAGATCCACAAATAGGTCTACTTACGTACAGACATATTTTCACAGTAACAATAACTATTTTTATGTAATTGTATTCAAATCTAAGAAAAGAACATTTCAAAGAAATTTTTTATCTCATATCGTTAAGCAAACTGTTCAAAATATATTTCAAACACAACTTTTGAAAGGTATTTACAGTAATGATTTGGATTTAACATTTTCAAAACTTTCTAGATTTAAATTGCCTTCAATCAATTATATTCTTCTCATAAACAATTTGTCTAATATCTGATAGTGATGAAATATTTAGTCTCAAGGTGCTTGGGTTTAGCGGCAGTCAACTATTTCTCCTATAAGTATTCTTCTCTCATTCACCTGAATGTAGATCCTCCCCTCAAGCATCCGTACCTATCTGCATTGTTGTGGTGCAATGTCTATGATACCTCAGACGAGCACTAGGCCTTTATCTGACGGATATATCGACCATTACTTTGTCTTTCACAAAAGGACAAAACCAAAAAATGGAATGGGAAGGGTAAATGGTCTGTAAGGGTAATACCATACCATTCTTGCCCCAAGGGCTCTTTCCAGAATATTGCAATAATATAAACAAAAGGATAGCATAAAGGAAGCCTGAAATGGAAATAGAGACAGATGATTAGTAAAAATTTCTAGCACGTATCTAAGGGTAAACTATAAAGGTTTGTGTTTTATAGGAAGAATGTGGAAGGAATTGGAAAATTAAAGTTTTTGTTTAAAGTCCAATACTATTTATTTGGAGGAGGAGTAATAGGATACTAGAGCATTAAGGTTATAAGAATTCTCTTTCGAGGAGCTAGAAGTGTGTCCACGTTCAGTGACGTCTCTTTTTTGACAAAGGATTTATTCAACGAATAAGTGAAAAGGATTATCTATAATAATTTAGACCTACTAAAATCGCAAATAATGTATATGTATAATTTTTACTTTCTAGTGAACCCTATTAAAGAGAGAGTATGGTGATAGTAAAAAAAAGTTAGAGATATTGATTAATGTCAAAGTTTCATGATCCTCTTGAACAGATAAAGTCATTTTTAGGTTACCATCTGTGTGCATGTGATTCTTAGACCTAGAGCAAAACCATATAGCAGATTGTGCATAAACTTTCATAGCATGATACCCGATGGGGTTTTAGGATCCATCCATCCAACCCTAACATCAAGGGTAGCTCAATTAAGGGTAATTTATAAGAAATCAGTTTTCCCAAGATCTTCTATAACAATATTGATTAGAATTCATATTTAGGTACAATAAAGACCACATCAAATAAATTGTTTCATTTTTACAGAGGGTACGTTACATGGAAGATATCTCCGATTTTGATAATATTTCTTCAAATATCTCAGATAGATAATACAATTTATATAGCAATTAATATTTTTTAATATTTAAAATATCCTATATGTATCTAAAACAGAGTAAATGACACAATTTGAGATGAGCTAAGATAGCAGTGACTTGTAACTGAGGTATAGGGTCCAATCAGAAAAAACTAAAAGTGGAGAATTTAAAAAGTGGAGCATTAAAGTTAAAGAATAATTTTTTTTCGATGAGGAAGAAAGTTAAAGTTTGACTGGTGGTTTGGCAAATAACTAGACACGTTTTATAATTTGACATTTCTAAATAAGAGTTTGATAAAGAAGTTAAATATTTCCAAAACTAAAATAAATTGACTACTTAACATTGGCAGGCAAATAACTAAAAAAAAGTATATTTCAATGAGTTTCCAGGGAAAGCATTGTTAAGGTTTTTAAAAACAATAAAAACCTACTACTCAATGGTCTGATAAACTCAAATTTAGCAGGCAAGTAACCATGAAAGTGTGAAAATTTTACATACTACTATTGGATTCCAGGAAATATAGTCAGAATATAAAAAGGGGAAAAACACTTTCTTTGCTGTAGAAAATGCAAGAAATCTGAATATTTATCACTCCAAACAACCAAATACTACTTAAATATTTAAAATTTCTAGATTAAAGTTAGTGATATTTGGGGGATACGAAAAGTTCCAAGTCTAATAAAAAAAAAATACTTTTGACCATAGTTAATGATTTAAATTTTGTGAAGGTATAAAACCCAATTTTTTTAATGGGGAAGTACATTTTTAGAAAATTGCAAAATCATGTTGCTACACTGCTGTAAGTAGAAACATTACAATTGAATTTATTTTCTTAATCCATTTAATTAATAGTACAAAGAGGATTCATACATAAAGCTGTATTATTTGCAGATTCTGATAACATTTTAGATAAACTATTTAATTGATAAATCAAATAAAACATTTATACAATGCCATGTTTGCTTGACATTAAAACATTGTTAGTGGTCGAAACTGGTTTTCCTTTAAAGATCAGCACTTACTTCTTTAATATGCTATAAATGAGTTGATAGTTTTAAATTTCAAAATAATGGATACGAATATAGTGGAATAAGAGGAGGAAGGATGGGAGAATGTGGTTATAATATCCAAGTATTATATAAACAAATTGGTATTGTACAAACATGAATTGCTTGCAGAGAGCTGGAAGCAAGTATCCAATAAATGTGACGATAGAAGTGACAGTATTCATAAGCAAATATATTAACTATTATATTAAAATAATATAGGATTTAGAAACAACAAGAAAGCTCTAGGCAATCAAAAAAATGGTGGTATCAAAGGCATACACGTATCCCCTAAAAAGACTATAGTAGAATCAATTAATCTGTGCAAGCCATGCATTTTAAATTTGTAGGAAATCTATTTTAATAAAGGGTCATTCCCAGCTGGCACACCGAGATAGTTGTGTCTATTCTCCGTAGTAACTGAGTAGCATATTTACAACTAAGAATATTCCAAATAGGTGTATTCAGTAAGATTTACAATAGTCAGTCCATACTAAGACGAACTATTGCCTAGAGGCCACGATAATGCAGAGCAGACAAATCCACCAAATCTTATTTCCTGCACGTAGGGTGCAAGACAAAATAGACAGTAGGACCATCTAACATGAACAGCTCTACAGGAGTTTTCCCCACTATCCCAATGATTGAAGTGCTCAAATTTACATATTTAAATAATGTTAGAGTCATTATGTTATAAAACATAATTGAGTAACTTAACCCCAAATGCCACAAGGAATAATACAAAGTATTAGAATTCCTACTTCTACAAAATCAGAGT
Source organism: Timema shepardi (assembly GCA_902151425.1). Classification (NCBI taxonomy): domain Eukaryota; kingdom Metazoa; phylum Arthropoda; class Insecta; order Phasmatodea; family Timematidae; genus Timema; species Timema shepardi. Next base: position 111,125 of record CABFVX010000031.1, on the reverse strand, counting down.
CTAAATTTAAACATACTGTCTCCTAGGGACACAAAATAGAGATCACGAGATTCCCATCTGAGTGAATAGCATGTACAGCCACAAATTGTAATGAGCAATAAATTACATATACATGTTATAGTGGAGGTTATTGTTTTTAGCATGCAACAAAAATATAATACCCAAATTTAAGGCACATCTCAGCAACTTGATTCAATAACCTAAGACCTGAGTGTAAACTAATCTTACAGGAATTGCAAATTTAAACGATTAATCAACATTTAATCAATCGGCGGGCAAAATGCCTGCCATAAAATGAACATATTCACAACTTTAACCTTATATATTTAAAGTAGACGTCAGTCATCCAAGTCCATCAAAGCCTAAAATACTTTTACGCCTTTTCGCCTAGACCAACGATACCATCACAGGCATCTGAGATTTATTGAGAAGTAGGTTAATATAATCCTTATGTAGCAGCATGTCCTCTCAGGACAGTTATTGAATAATAAGACTAATTTCGAGAACTTAACATCTAAATTTATATGATCGAAATAGTAGGCTACGGAGTGAAGTGAAGGAGAAGAAATCCTTTCTCCTGCGACGTTCCTATCTAGTAGAGTGGTGGGAGACAGTCACGTTATGCCTGCTTCTCTCGGTTAGAAGACTTGAGTTGCTTCATGTGCTCTCATGCATTGTTCCAATTTCTTCTCAAGTAGTCCCTGAAGTTGCAGTTAAAGTCAGATTGAATGGACCGTTTGAACACGCTAACGGGTTCTTAAGTAATAACAAGAGTGTGCATGTAAGAAATATGTTTTATATCAGCATATATAATGATAAGTAGAATAATATTTTCAGTAGTGGTCTATTGAATTGATTATATGGTTGATATTTATAAATTGTGAATTAATGTTCAATATCTTACTGTGAATGGTTAAAGACATTTATCATGTCACACAAGATTGTTAATGGATGTGAACGAGGTATAACAGTAACATTGATGTAGGGAAGATTTATGTTTGTGATTCCCTTAGTATTTGCATTACATAGAGATGTGCCATTTATGTATTGAGATAGGTTGGACCAAGATGAGCACAACACTCAGTGATAAAGATGCACTGTGCTGCAGAATTTAGACACTCTTGCGCTATTTGTGGAGGAGCTAAGGGAGTAGAGTTAGACAAGAGTGGTTGCTGATATCACTGTGGACTTTGGTTGGCTTGTAAGAACATTAAATAGAAAAGGTGGAGTAAGTATACCCTGAGTGGAATCGATGTAGAGATTCGTTTGGCTGGTAAGAGCCATCACCTTGAGATGATTGTGTATGTAAGGAAGCTGTCAAGTGAAGCCATGTGTCGTATATTTGGCTACAGTTGTTGCAGGCTCTAGTGGATTTGCAGTGTGGCATTTATAAAAGGTTAAATATAATAGTTAGAACATACAAAGTCAAACCGTACTTGAGAAGTATTATTTTGAAATTGAGAGCAATGATAAATACTGTGAGTCCATTGGTGAAAATATACACATGTCCTTAGGGTTTATCCACGCCGTTGGTTGAGTGTATCGAGATCTTGAACTATATAGTTGATGCATGTTGTTAGCAAATCAAGAATTTCTTAGAGTATATCGGTAGACCGATGCTGCATTCTCGAAATGCTGACATTTTGTTTCTAAATATAAAATTTGCTCAGTCGCATTTGGCACACATGATTTAAACCCAAGAGGATCCTTAAACCTCCTACGCATTTCATGGTTCAACTTTCACATAACAGAAGCGATTAAGAGCGTTTTCTTTGCAATATTATAGTCTAACGCAATACGCAATTTCATAATCTAAGAGTATTTAGAAAATATATATTTTATATTGTTTAGAAAGCTGTGAGAAATATGCGGAAGGTCCAAATCATTGTCAAGTTGGAGAGAAACTAGTCGGGCACCCTGATGGCATTTTTTTATTAGGTTCCAAGTGATAGAGTTATTTTCATTCGAAATATGGTGGCTTTGAATCACCTTAAGATCGTAATCTTAAGGGGAAATTAACACATATTTAAACATTTCTACAGATGTTGACGACATATTTGATATAATTTTAATTTCAAACAACAAAAATATTGCCTTCCTTGGTTACAGGTTTAGATTAAAAATGAAAAAATTGAACTTATACGTGGGTGTGAGCAACAGGAGGGGTATAGATAGTCGTGTTGGAATTGAAAAGCGGTTCCTGAGTTGCTGGAACAATACATAATTCGACAATCAATTGTTGTATGTGGATATAAGATGGAATCTTGCAAAGTTGCCAGTGAAATTTAATCAGATTCTCTGGGATTAGTTTCAAGAATCTTATCAAGAAGCCACGGAGCTCTACTGTTTTAGATTTCAATTATTATTTATCTAGATAATAAACTTTGAGTTGGCATGGTATTTTTTATTAGAGTTATTCAACAGAGTCAATGTATTTGTTGGCTGTGGTCAATTTATTGCTAGCTAAGCATCTTTTGCATTGAAATGTAAAGAACTACATTGTTTAGAGTATTAGTTACAACATGAGAAGATTGAGATTTAATAAAATTGTATTTTAAATAAATTAAAAAAGACAATAATACTATAACGAAACGACAGTCACTGAGCAAATATTAGAATGATCAATTTAAAAATAAAGTTTACTTGATTTGCAGAAATATAAAATATATTTTTTGATACTTGTAACAAATTAAAAAAAAAATCACAATGTATTAATTAGTTCTTGATGATAAACAACACGAAAAAGGATTTCTTTTAATAACTTTAAGACTGCTTTAGCAAAACAAGAAAATAATATATGCTACTTCTGTAGCGAATGAACAACAATATCAGGACCATAGGGGAAAATGTTTGGGTGATCTAATGAATAAAACAAAAATTAGATTTAAAAAAAAGCAGTTCATAGTGACCAGTTTTAGTTACACTATAACATACTAAGTTCGGAACTATAGGATATAAAATTGGTCCATTGTGAAGCCTACATTTGGCTACTGTCTTGATTGGGAGATAAACAATAATATCTATTAGAAATGGTTTTGAATTACGTGCACTCTTCTTAATTATAATCTGCTGAATAAAGCTCCTCTAAATTCTATAATTTCCTTAAATATAAAATATTTAAGACACACAGATTGAACCATATTTAATATACAAGTAAATATTACTGAACTAAATCAATTCACACGAAGACTATAATTGAGCTGAGATCTCTTTTGAGTTCATTTTCCAGCAAGAAAGAGCAAGAGAATGAGATATATAATATGTGTCATAGATATGCGTATGCCAGGGCAAATTCTCAAAAGTGACTAACGTTTAAAACAAAAATCAATTGACGAGCAACGTAGAGGGTAAAGAATTATAGGAATTCTGCATTCACCCAGTGAAAATTAGGGGAGAAAGTAATGGCTACCCATCATCAAATAGTGTTTCTCTGTTAGTTCAGAAAAAACTGGTCCAATGGTGTAGTGGCCGGTGCACATGTCTACAAGCCTAGGGGTACCAATCTCTATTCCTGGATGGTACCTTGGGTAGCTTTCCCTTAAGGATAATATACCCAACGTTGAACAGGGTTTGGTAAAATAGGCTAAAGTTAGGTTAAGACTCACCCCGGTTCCAAATATACATAATAACCATCATCACATCATCTCTTTGTGGGTACGACGCGTATACATTCTCCTATGGTGTATCCTGGGCATCGTTCTGTGCCATTGCCAGGCATACATTGTCAATAAAAATATATTCTAAACATTTCTCAAGAAGAATAACATTTCAATTAAAAACTTGCTTGGTCGACAATATTGTGTGTGTGAATTTAAAATAATTTATTACTTATGACATTAAAGTAGATATTATTTCAATTATTGCATTTAGAACTCCTTTGGTATTAATTGTTGACCTTTGTTAAATAATGTTATGCTATAGTATAGAACACAACAAAATGGTAATGGGATACTTATAATTTTGATCATTATTGAGGAATCATGGCGGCTAAACGTTTAGTGCAATTGCTCATTGAACCGACGTACTAGTTTGCATTGCCTACAGCAAGAACAACAGAAATTTCCAGAACAATGCTGACTAACCTCCATCCGTCCACCTGGATTTAGACCCCACTCTCCCATGAGATACAACAGAATATTACAGAGCCATCATTCATGGAAATTATACTTAGATTTTAAGTTTTGCATGCAGAGTAATCTTATTGTACAGTTAACTGTAAAATTATTTATCAATATGTTCTAAGGAGCATTATAAATTAATTTTATGTGTATTATTTTTATTTAATTTAGATTTTATTTCATAATACATACATATAATAACACTCTAAGTCTCTCTATAAGTTCTTTTTGCTAGTAAACTCAAAAACTGTTCATCAGACAGAGACCAGACTTCTGCTTTACTTTATATTTTTAAGAATACAGGGTAAGCTATGTACCATAATGCTACCCCATCATTTAGAGAAGATGTGTCAATATAGCGATTTAAATGTGTTTACATTTGCATCTTAAATTTGTAACAATTCTAATATATTAACTTCTAATGTATAAATCCTATTGTTATATCACCTTGGCAACGAGGGTCTTAGAAATATCATAAAATAACTATAAACATCTTTGAAAATGAGTATTTTAGAATGTAAATCGGTGTCCTACTTAATCAAAAGAGAAACTATACTATTTTTATGTTGTTGAGTATTCACATTAGTAGACAAATTGTGTTTTTTAGCAAATAAAACTACATATCGGTATCGTTTAGACCTTTTATTTTATTTTACATTTACATAGATAAATATTCAGACTAATAATTGAATTCTAGGAATAAAAGACAGCTTAAACTAAAAATTAGACCAATTAGACAAGAAATTATCAATTAAAATAGTATGTACAATGCAATTGTGTGATAACAATGTAATTTCAAGAACAAGAAATTGTGCAACGTAATTTATATGTACACGTCAGGCGTTTTTTTAATACAATACGTTTTGGTGCATAGATTTGGACCCTAATATAGACCGCCACATCAACCCACCCTAAGTGTTAAAGCTTCATACTGGAGGTGCAGCAAGAAAAGACAGGTTGCTTCACTGTTTGATATATATTTTGCGACAACATACGTAGGATTAAATATCACTTAAGGGAGTGCTACAAATCGTCAGTGACAATTCTTTTGAAATAAAATAGAATATGAACTATTACTATAAAGTGTTTTGTTTATTTTTAGCATCACAGTTTGATCTTTACGCTTATCTAATTACGTTAATGTGTTAGCGATGAGGATATTAGGAAAACTATAATAAAAAGAATGTGTACCGCCATTTTAATGGAAGAAGAGCGTAAAACCATAAAACAAAAAAACCAACCTACACACACCCGAACGAGATTCAAAACCCGGTAACCGCGTCATGGGCAGTGTGGTTTATTTCAAGAGTGACGACTAAGATCATTCGGCCGCTAAAACAACAAAAACTATGAAGTGATTAGGAAATTGGTCTTCACTAAATTATACGACAGGGATAACTGGTGGTCTAGGGTTAAGGTTTCAGACTTTTGTGTTAGGGGTCCGAGATTCCTATCCCGGTTCCAGCACAGATTTATCCGATTACAAAACCTTTCCTTCACCTCTCGTAAAGTGTGTGCTTTCACACTTTGTAAATGTGTGGAAAGCCAGGCCCCCACCGTAGTTCGGAACACACGATAAACTGTAGGACCCCTCTGCTTTCCACCATCATCATTCTAACGTATTATCATAACATCTGGGGATACTAGATTTTGCTTTAATAGTGTCCCTACCACAGAAATGAATTCCTCCATACGCCAAGAGAACAGAGGTAAAGATAAGGTCAAATGTTCAAAATCTAGAGCATTAGACCCACCCAGATCATGCGACATTTGAAGCCAGAGGTGCACTCACGGGGGAGGGGGGAAGGACTTTGGGGTCTGAAGCCCCCCAGACGCAGCTCCTCCCCCAGAAAATTAAGAATATTACAAAAATATGATTAGGACTATGTTCTGTCAACTAAGCAATTATATTTGCTTTAATTATATTTGATGTACAACAATTAATTATTTGCAGTAATTAGGGCTTTTCAAAGGAATACTTTTTCTGCTTATTTTTAAATTTACTGTAAATTTGCACTTAAATGAAAACTGGACATTTGATACCGTAATATTTTATAGAAATGGTTAAAGTCTTTACTCATTGTATATAAAGTTTTGAAGTGGTTACATTAGTTGAAATTATTATTTTAGAGCAACTATGTAAACACTATTGTATCAGGAGGAGGGGAAGGGGCAGTTTATATTACCATACACTCCACCCCCAACAACTGCAAAACCCTGGGGGTGAAGAAGAATAAGTAAACACAAACCTGTTAACCATTAGTGGCATACACATTGCTAGAGGGAAGGTAGAGTATCCGATTTTGGTACAAATTAACTTAAATATTACCATTTGCATCCTTTGAAATCAGAATTTTTCAGGGGGATAAAACTCCAGACCCCCACTTTTTAGGGAACATCGCTGATTCTTTATCTTTCTTATCCCCCTACTTCAAATCAAATTTCCAAATACTACAGTAATTGAAATATTTAATGGTGCAATTATGAAAATTATGATGCAACCCCCCTAGTTCAAAATTCTGGGTACACCCCTGGTTGAAGTTGTGAAAGATTGAGTTTATTGAATTTACTATATGTAAAATTTGAAATCTAATGTGGTAAAAGCTCAAAATTTTGCGAAGGATACATAGCAACTATTAATTAAAACGTTATAAAGCAAGTATCAGCACATAAACAATTATTCAAATGCTAATTAATAGATTTGAATAAAATGCATTCTCTTTGTGATTATATAGTTTGTTTGTCTCTACCCCTTTCATTAAAGGTTTAAGTGGAAACACATTTCAGTTTTAGTGAAATTCGTATATGTGAATCAAATATCTGGATCCATGGTGGCTCACTATAAATAGAGTTGACTTTAGCTTTAAATCATAATGCCTTATATTCGGCGACGTAATTCCAAACCCAAACAAAAAAAAAAGTTAAATTCATTGAGGTCTACTTAGTGAAACACCACGGTGCGTAGCTTTGTTATATTCTTTTAAATCAATTATGTTGAGACCAATGCCTTTAAGGCGATTGGCCCCTTTCATTTGGCGTGGAAATGCAGAGCCATGGGAACAAAAGGTTATCTTCAAGGATTTTTATTGTTTTGAAATTTTCTTTTCGGAAATGGCTTGTCTAAGAATAGAAGAATGTTAACTAAGTTATAATTCTTATATATACACCTCCTTTAGGATTTTAAAAGTAATAAAATATCAATAATTTTGACATTTTTCAATAGAAACCTGCTGGCTGCATAGTAAAAAAAAATGTAACATCTAATAAACAATTATAAATTATCTTAGAGGGGGTGTTGAAAATATTACTATAAAAATTTTACTCGTTCTTGAGAAAATTGATATTTCCAAACGTATAATTTTTCCGAAAGACCTGTCCAGTAGCTAGCGCCATTTACGGTTTCCGTGATCCATCTGTTCTTGTAGGCGTGGAAGGATACTTTGGTCGGCTGTGAAGCCACGCCACGCCATTCACCCTTCGGCTCACCATCCTCCAAAATAGGTTATAGACTTGTACTCGACAGGGCCAAGAGCCTTAACATAGATGTAACTTGAACATTCATTCAACAATATAAGCTAAATACAATGTATGTCTACCAATTAGTTTCAAGATAGTGACTGCAAATTCTACTTTATGCTCCTTGCCTAGTATTGCTATTATTGGAATTTCAGTGAACCAAATATAAAGTTTCCTAAATACCTATTAGACAGTACGGCAATCTTGAAGAAAATAGTGGATAATATAATACTACTTTTTTGCTTTTATAGATCTCTAGATTGTTATATATTGGAAATCTGACAATGGTAACCAATAATATATATCATAAAAACAATATATTATGTATATTTAATTGTTTGCATGTATGTATGTATTTGTGTCATAACTTATAAATCCAGAACCAGTAGATCTAAAAAGATGACCATCATACTAATATATAAATATGGAATGCTGTATATTCATTTGTAGCTTAATCACACAAAAACCAATGTATATTCCTAGGAAACATAGAAAATTAAAAAAATACCACGAATGTAGTGGAACTACTCCAAGTACTCGATTAACTCTTAAATATTTGATATATATATATAGAGAGAGAGGTTGTTGAAATGAGGGATTTAAAATTATTGTTTTTAAATAAAAAAACTAATTCTCAGCGTGGCTGATGATTTTAATTGGTCAGAGAGGTAGGAGCCATCCCAACATTCTGAAAAATAAAGATTATTGACCGGAAAATTAGGATAAAGAGTCCGCCTCACAAATATCCTAAGCCATTATAATAAAACACTTTATTTATGGTAGAAAGTAAAAATTAATAGGGTGTAGTAGTACAAAAATAATTAACCATAAGCGTCTAAGTTTTTATAATTTTAAAGCAAAGGCTAGTGAATGCGGGTTGAGGAAGTGGGGGTGATTGTGTGCGATATGTATTTATAAAATTATGAAATCAATAAATTGGTTGTGTAATAAAATTGGAGATTATCAGGAAGTTTGATGAACCACCTAGGTAACTATAAAAATATGAAATGTTTTCTTAAAATTCTTATAACAAGATTTGGGAAAACAGGTGGAAGAGGGTTTAACTAATACAAATAACACATTCTGTATGTAGAAGAAAATTCAAATAATTAAAATTATGTTAAAGGACCACCCCATAATATCATAACTGAATCAAAATTTCACAAAACATTAAAAAAACTTTTACTGTAGTAATAAATAGAAATTTGTCAGGTAAATCAGGTACAAATGGGTCTTCATAAAAGCCTTTTATTTAAGTTATGCTCATTGCTAAACCGTAATCCACTTTTTTCATCTAACAAGTTATAAAATTTATTATGATCATTATTATTATTATTATTATTATTATTAGCACCACGTCTTACTACCCGTTCGGGTTGTACGCACTTACGCTAATGTGTAAGGGCAGGGTGATTGTGACATGAAATGAATGGACCTACAGTTTAACGTGGAATCCAAACCACGGTGGAGGCCTGGCATTCCCCACATTCACAAGATGTCTTGTCAGAGGTGAGGGAAAAGTTTGGTAATCTGATAAATCTGTGCCGGGACCGAGGATTGAACCCCGGCCGCCAGCACAGAGGTCTGACACCTTACCCCTAGATCGCCAAGTCACCCATGATCATTATTAAACAAATATTACATTTTCTATGTATTTCGTTAATGTTTGCACTCAGTTTATTGGATGATTAATGTTTCATTTAAAGATTGTTTTTAAGAATGCAACCGGATGTTGAACATCCCAATTTTACATATTTTTGATATCAGTCTGTCGATAAGATTTATTAAAACACTTATAAAAATCCTAAAACCTCCAAATTTCTCATTGCGATCATCGATAAAATAATGTTCTCTAGAAAAGTCCAAAATAATTATAAATTAATATGGTGGATTCAAAGGAGGTTCAAACTAAACAAGAAATGCTAAATAAGAATAATTAATTTTCGAAAATGTAGACTGTAACAGTACCATGCTACTTTAATTGGCTTTAACTCTTTAACAAGCAAATATTTATTCTATGTCACGCTTAGTTCTTTTTTTATTATTATAAAAATCATGAGTTAACATATTTTTTGGAGCTTTTAGCACATATTAAATTTATATATCTCTTTTGACAATGTGTTTTGGTCGCCCTTTTTCTCGTGTTTTATAGCAAACTTCAAACAAATAAAGGATTAGTATTTAAATATAATTTAAAATTTATTAGCTCTTCCCGTGGCTAATTATTATAATATAGACCATATTAAAATCGAACCAAGTGACTTTATCAATTCCCCGCGTGAAGAAGGGTACACAAGCTAGCTTTGTCTCCCCATTCTTATTTTTTAAATGCCTTTATTTCCAAATAATATAAATTAATAATAAGAGTACTAAATATTAGATTTTTATGATGTTTGTCTGCCAGTCCATTTGCTTGGAGCCAGTTAACTCAAAACATGCTCATCGAATTAGGATGGGCTTCTATCTTTGGTACTCATAATATTTAAGAATACAGCGTAAGCTTCATACCAACACGCTATACTATCGGCGAGCGTAGCAATAACGAGGAAACCTGCGCGTAATCACTGAATTTTCGTCGCAGCTAGTATTGAAAATATATAAGATGGCACGTGATATGATATGGGGTGTGGAAGGGGGAGAGGGGGCGATGGAGTCGAGTCATTGTTTCATTGTGAATCTGGATACGTACTGTACATAAAACACTGGTCTCAACTAAGTTTCATTCTTTTCTATCTAATATGTTTATATATCGTTTGATGCGAACGGAGCTGCAGGCAATTTCGATTTCGATATCAAAGCTTTTCATCTTCAAATTGATGAGTTGAATAATGGAAATTATTTCAAAAATTCTTTCAAATTCTAGAGTTAAATAAAGCATCACTTACATCTTTACTATATTTCTTGTTTAAGTTTTTGTTAATCACCTCAATTTAATACCCAACTAATATATCTGAATCTATTTACAGTAATGATGAAATGGCGAAGGAGTTAGAATTCGGATTTTTTTTTTGTGCATCCAATAATGTTTACAGACTAAAGTCTCAGTCAGTTTTTTATTCAAGTCATATAATTTTCCACTACCATCTGGCTAAGCCTGGCGTAGCTTTATATGTTTAAGTCTAAATAATAACACAACACCCACAACATCCATCCCCCGACCGTTAATTTATCAATGTAAAAGGGTAAATCCATATTTTATGAATGATAAATGTTTCGGCCATGCCGGGAATTGAGCCCGGACTCTTAGTTTAGTAGGAAAATAAGCTACCGAATGAGCTAAGATGTAAGATAGAATTTATATTAAATACTAACCCGATTTGCATATGAGATTAGAGGAAGATCATTAGTAAAATCCACCATTGTAACAGCATCAAGGACAATGAGCTCGGACCTTCTAGATACCAACTTGACTTTTACTGCTACGCCACCACCATTACAGGTTATTATTATTATTATTATTATTATTATTAAATTCAAGATATATACGTTTATTACATAGTTCTTAAACAATTCTTGAATCAATTATTTATTGAAAAGCTACACAGTACATAGCCTTTTAAAATAGTTTATAAAATGATATATTGTAACTAAACAAAATACAACACCAATAATCTTTGAATGAAAATAATGAGTGTATAGACAAGTGTGTTGGTTTCTTAACCTATGTGTTAATGTTATAAATTTACTTTAAAACTTCTGATGTTAATTTGAAAAAATTTAATTGACTAGTTTGAGGCAGAAGCCATTGTTACAGCCGACTAAACACCAAACACTCTAAAAACATTAAAAACAATAACCTCACTGCCACCACTATTTATATTCTAGAGCTTTAAGTCTAGTTCACTGCGAAACACGGTATCAATGAAAAAAACTACACAAACCTCTCGTACAAATTTTGGTCCTATTGAACCTTTTTTCGTGTAGTGTAAGTTAGGATAGATAATAAAATGTTTTTATTTTTACCATAGCAAACGTGTTTCCATAAACGATGGGACGATTTTATTCTGCGTTTCGTTGAATATGATACAATTTGGAGAATAATACTTCATAAACAATCAGAGAGCTCTTCATTTATAGCTACAATAAAGTGATCAGTTGCCATAACTGTATAGCTCGTACCTTCTAAATAAACTACTAATATTTGTAAGGGTGCTTGTGTACATTGTCATTAAGTTCATTTGGTTAGATGTTGATCAAATACGAATTTAGTTCTTAATGGTGTTTCAGAAATCTTCAAAGTAGATAACTAGGGAATGGGAAGGTTCTGGGAAGGTTAATACTATGCACAATTAAGATGGATGAGCCATGGATAAACACGAAACAAAAGACTGCTACAGGGCACCAGGTGATGATGAAAGGTAACTAGTAAGATGGTAAGAAATACAAGAGGAAAAGTAGGGTGAACAAACAAAAGAAGCACGATAATGCATGGTAGGGTCATCGTGGGCAAGTTGATTCATTCTTTCACCATTAATTTATCCGTCTTACTTCAGAGTATTTGCTTTTTATATGTGAGCTTGCAGGTTCGTTAGAAAATATAATTCATTTAATATATATCTAGCTTATTAACATATACTTTCTTAATCCGTTTTTAATGTAGCTAGGACAGATTGAGGGTAATGGATAAAGCTTTATTTAATAACAAAAAGTAATCAAAGACAAATTTAATAAAGTTGTATTATATGGCTTGGGCTTAATGAAATAAGATAATAGTACAAATATACTTTTTCTAACTATAAAATGAAATAATAAAAATAGGGGAGCAATATAATTAACTCGGGGGGAGAAGCAGATCACCAATTCGATTATTAAACAATTAAAAAAACTCCTAAATAGCCCAATTTTTTAAAAATATACTATAACTACTTTAATTCAATATAAATAATTTATTCAAACATATGTTACAAGTAAATCGTCCCTTTTCACAATATATTTTGGAACAATTTCTGTGGCCCAAGTATTCATATATGTTTCAATGAATCTAGACTTCGACTGTAGAATGGATGAATTTTTTAGTGCAGTTTCTGTCCCCGGATGAATTGACCTTCCCTTTAATTTTGACTTAATGGCAGAAACTATGTTTTATTTTTAAATTTGATTTATGCTTTATGTTTCTACTGCAGTTTCTTAAGAGATAGAACCTGTTAAACCAGACTTCTCCTGCCATCTTAACCTTTTTAAATTAAATTGCATGTTATATTATGGCAAACAGCATAGTGTAAAATCATACTTTGATATGTTAAACGTTGTAATACCAAATTATTTATCAGCCAGATGATAAAATAGTTAAAAAATATTTTCTCGCCCCCTTTGTCCATGACTGTCTGTTCACCAGGATGTTTAATCACCTTCCAGTTAAAGAATTTCGCCTTTGTACGGAACCTCTTAACAATCAGCTGCAAGAAGCAAATTGATTTAGAAAGACATTTTACCCTCTGCACACCATCATTTATTCTTTCTTGGTATCATGGCCCATTATTAGGTTTACAAACAAACGTGACAATCATATGGGAAAATAAAAAACCTAAAGTTTTATGTAACAGATATTTAACTTAGAAAATCTTCATGTTCCGAATCACCCCGAAAATTTGTTCGTACAGGTCCATATCTTACTTCATGAAGTAATTTCGTCTTCTCAAAACTAACATAATAATATGGTTAACACTACTTACTAGACTGAGTAAACTACACACTGTAAACATTGTTATAAAGTGCATATTTTACAACATTTTTATTGATAAAAATTTGAAAAAATAACGTAGGTTTTGGCACAAGCCATATTATTCCCTTATACACTTACGGCATTTCCACTTGGATCAACCACTTGTGCTAAATTTTGCGAAATATGGCTCTGTCGTCTTTTGTTTACGTTGCATGGAGGGCGCGTGGTGGTATCTCGCACAGTGATACTACACGTTTTAAAAATATAGAAACAACAGGAAACAGTTTCAAATATTAATTTCATCCGATATTCCCTAAAATCTGATTCCTTTTGATCCGCCCTTTTACATCCAAATATTTTGGTTCAAATTTGTATATATCAATAATCCTCGTTGGTCTTTAATTTCTGGTCTCTTTAAATTTCTCATTTTATGCTTATTACTATTATTAAATTACTTAGTGATTATTTTTGTTTCATAGCTATATATATATTCTAATCGTTTCGTTGTTTTTAAAATCATTATTAGCATATAAATTATGTATATCAACACACATGGTGTAAATAATTGTAACTGCGGGAATGTTAGTGTGGAGGAAATCACAGATAAAATAATCAAAATTTTATCGTGGGGGTCTCTGCGCCAAATCTAGCAGCTCCGTCCCTTTACATGACACAAACAATCAGGGAATAATGGGTACGTGCTAAATGCGAGGTTTGCCGAGGTAGGACTTTCGGCGCCACTGTTGCCATGTAGATTTATCCGTCTAGAGACGATTATTATCGGTGTACATTGTTGTCATCAATAAAATCCTTCCCCAACGTTCTATACCTAATTCTTTATGAGCACACATGCTAATATAACTGGGACTCAAGCTGAAAAAAACTCTTTTTGTTGAAAAACTCGCTCAGTGAAGACGTAGGGTAAGATATGGAGGGTAAAATATGCTGCGACGAAAGATTTGAAAAATAGCTTTTTGTGTTGCTGTTAAAGTGACCATGGTTAGGCAAAAGTACATAAGTAATTATGTCTAGCTGACATTATTATACTATCTTATAGTACTATCTGAATAAATAAAGTATGTATAGTAGGGTTTATATTTTCAAATCAAGATAAAAATTTGAGAGAAGTGGTGATTTGATTTTGTTTTTGATTTAAATTTTATTTTCAACCCAAAACTGAGGGATATATTTCCTTATCGAGTAAAGTCCTTCTATATTTTAATTTTGATGACGCATCAATTCTTATTGATAATATGGAATCAATATTTTTTTGTTGGTTAGGCGCTATAATAGTTTGAGGTTACGAGTATATATTCGTGTGGTGTAGGATAAGTCAAATTACATGTGTAATTAATTTATGTTTTCAAGTTTGTTAAGCGGGAATTATTTTATTTGTTTTAAGTGTACCGTTCATTCCACAGTATAGGTGTGTTTAGTTCACCATAATCCTTTTTAATATATCGTAATATATAATGTTCATATTCTTGTAACCAGGACACTTATGTCCTTTTTTACTGCTGTCTCATAAGGAAGCACTTAAAAGCTCAACAACTATGTTGTTCAGCTCAGAGTCGCACATATGGTTTCAAAACTATTTTGATAGTGTGCTACAGGTTTAATTCACTATCGACAATTAATGAAGCGTTTAAATGTCCGTATTCAGGTAATGAGTTCTGCCTTCTGTTGATACAGATTTATCTTTGTATTGTATGTTTATCACGCAATCTGAAGTATTGAAATATAATGAACAGTGTGTTTTTTCATCCCATTCTGGACAGTAGGCCTAACTGTTCTTAATGCTAATATATTTGGTCTTTTATCTTTAGCTTTTTTTTATATTGAATAATCTTATCCATACTGAATTCTAACAAATGCCTCCATATGACTAAAGAGTGTCAGAATCTTTTGATCCTACTTTCTTATTTATTTTTCAACATTGGTAATTTTTATTTAACAGTTTTGTTCTTGACCTAATTATTTTATTTTGTGTAACCCTCATTATTTCCCTGGCTCTAATATGATTTTCCATATGAAATGTGCGTTCTGTGCATAATTTAATGTTTCTCTTATCGCAGCTCTCTCGCTTTCGTTCATTCTTTATTTCTATCCCTCCCAATCTCTGTATATTCTCGTCCATCTTGACTTTGCTCACAAAATGTTATGGCACCCTCTTCGACAGCTATATTACAGGATTGAACAAAGTAGATGAAACAGCCATACACCAATCATATATCCACAGGAGATTTCATACAACTTGAGGACAGTAGTGTAATTGATAAGCTGCCCTTTAAAAGATATTTTACCTCAAAATCCTCCACTCACTTCGCAACCCTCATTTGATACAATTTTCACATTCGGGGCGTTTTAACTATATTTTAGATCCTACCTTTACTATTGCAATATAATACCAGTGCATTTCTACCAAGAGTTGGATGTATTTAAAGAGAGGTCAATGACCCTGGGTGACGTAATCGGATTGTCATTAATAACGAAAAATTGGTTTTAACACTACGTCTTGCGTCTTACTATCCATTCGGATTATACACTAACGGTATATTTAAACAGGGTGAAAGTAGGTCAGGGTGACGTAACTAGAATGTCGTCACATTTATTGTGCTATAGGAATGACGTCGTCATAACAACAAAATCCTTTTAGTGGTTAAAAACACTAATATTACGTCGGGTATGGTGCCAATTTGTTAGTGATTATTCTAGGCAAGTCCAGTAGGCAAATAAGTGTTAGTGAGGTTGTAATCATGATGTGGTGAAATAGGATTAATGGTATTAATACACATTATGATAAATATATGAATTCAAAATCATCACTATATATATTTACATGCGTGTCATATATGATCGTTAATACGGTTTTCTACAAAGTGCGTTAGATGCTTTAGAAAAAATTGTTTTGAGTGAACAATCTATTATGTAATATTCCAAGCCAATGACTTGAAATATGTATAGGGTAGCACTGATCAGATCCAGATTTTTAATGCACGTTTCCAACTTAGATGGCATCCTCTGTCACCATTAGAGTGTTACATTCCTCTACGACAAGTGTGTCGATCAAAACGTTGCAGCTCATAGCTACGTGTGATGCCCACATAATTCTCCTGTCGATGGCCATATTGATTATTTATCCTACATCCCAGAGACGCTACCAAACTGGGGCGAAATTGATGTCCCAAAAACATAAAAGGTACTTGGCATCAGGTTTCTTGTTGATGGCGACTATACAGTCATTGCACATGCATTTGAGAAGGACTTTATGAGTTGATAACATAACTACTTGGAATGGTTTTCTGTGAGATTGGTAGTTGAGAATAGGGCCAGGAAAATTCCACTTGAAAGAGATGGGCATGGTAGAGAAAGTACATGAGAAATGAATCGCCAAATACTTCTGAGGCTATGATCCGTGGACTTTTTAGGCGCCACGTCTTACTACCTGAATAGTCCTAGTGTAGTACTGGGCTTGTGTTGTGCGTTCTTTAAGGTATATTGACCAAGAGAATCCATACCTAGTGGCTTCACATACTTGTCCTGGACGTTCTATCAAATGTAATTACGCGCAATCAGCCCATTCTGGCTGTCCTCGCAAAAATCCCTTCAGTATGCCTCTTAGTGGCTGCCCGTGGGCAACGCACTATTATACTGCACTACTTCACCAACTGAAAGGAAGAATGTCGGCTTAATTCCTGAAGGGTTGTCTATGTGCGGGTGGGGAACAGAAATTCCCCCCATCCAGCACACATTAAGTGGTTGGTAGTGCGTACCTGGACTGCGATGTGTGTACTCAGCCATCTGTGGATAGATAGGCAGAACACCTCAATGTCCCCACTGGGAAATTATTGCTATTCCTAAGGCTGAGGTTCTGACCTCTCCCCAGTGATGCCAGCGATGACAAACGGGGAGCCAACTCCCCCACTAAGGGCTAGTCACGGTGGGGGCTTATCCCATGCCACACTGAGAAGGTTTCAACAGGTAGGGGGTGATTTGGACGGCTCACCGTGTTGGTGTGCGTGAAGTTACCTATGAGATGGGGTTCCTTGCACACCAGAAGTGACAGGTATTCTAGGTGGTTGGGGTGCTTTACCTGCCCCAGGTGTAATCGCTTGGTTTTGGGCGGTGCTAAGCTGGGTATTAGCCCTATGGAATATAGTCTCATCCACGCAAGGGCTTATTTTTACTTTAAAATTTGTTATAAGCCTGCCTGGCGTAATGCTGATTGAAAGCAAGAACCTCTGAAAGTCTGAAGGTCCTAGAACCGATACCTGAATAGTCCACGTATAAATATACATTGGGCATTCATAAGCAAAAATGTTTTCTGTTAATTACATGCCACAACCTCAAGGCTTTGACTCAGAAGGCTTAAGACATTATTGTCTTACTTGAACAGCTATAGAACTAACCCATGTATAATATATACATATATAGATAGATACATACAAACATGGGATTACTCTATAGCTGTTAAAGTACCCTCCCACTACGTTTTGGTGGATAAATGCGGTGATCCAACAGGCAGCAACTTGGTGTGGGTTCGTAATGACGACAAGTGTGTAGTGTATATTATAATTGTTGGAAGTTGTTCATAAGAGTAAACACCCTAGCGTGCAAAGTGAAATGAACTGGTTTGCTTATAGTACGTATCACTTGGTGTATGTGTACATCTTCATTCAGCCATTCTCGACGTGCCCAGATAATGGGGCCCAGAAAGAAATTGCATGTATAAATATGTATTATACATGTTTTGGGATCCAATCAAAGGGATTTTAAAGACGAACATCTGTCATGCAGATCAATGATTGGCTTGAATTTGTATTTAGATATAAAATTATTACCCCTCTGACGAAAACTGTTAATGCGCACAGCACTGCCTGAGAAATATGGGATTTAAACAAGTTATAATAATATTATCACTACCCCAGGGAATGCCATGTATTTGTCAGAACCTTTTTAAGCTTATTTAATTGCAACAGGAGAAAGTTCCTCATAGGATTAAGGGTGTAAGAACAACCAATAGTGATAATTTGCCACATATTGATTTAACACTTTTTTTCTTAACGATCAAATCTTTGTCATCTTTAATGTAGCGCTGGAAATCCACAATAATGGCCTTGATTTTAATGACTTGAAAATATTATGGGATGCAATATAAATTAACTAACAAAAATGGCCACCTCATATATGTCCTTATTGATGGTAATTATATTGAAAAATTATCCGTAAACAATAGAGTTGACGGTTTTGATGAGTTCCCTTGTGAAACTAAGTTTGATTCTTAGATATCCGTGTCTTATCCAATTGAAATGTGTGGTCCTATACTGTGAGTGTGTGTGTGTGTGTGGTTGAAATCCATGAGATAGTAAGTACCCAATAGAGCATTATTCCCGTATTATGTAGCTACCCTTGTTCATTAAATGTAAAACTGTTCCCAAAAACAATGTATGTAGGTCATAACGTAATTTCTATTTTTTAAATTGGGCTACAATAGTTTTGACGGCACATGTTCACCATTTACGAAGATCAATAACTGATTAACGCCATATGTTTGAAAATTGAAAAGTTTATTTATGACCTCTCTGTGGAGCACCGTATAGATATTACTAAATCATCGATGTATCGTTTGGGTAACTGTCCCACGAATACAACATCAAACAATTTTCTGTGCACCCCCGAATTAATGGTTGGTGTTTTTACTTCCACCATAGCGATGGGATACTTTGAGGGACTAACGTTTAATTATTTGTCATGGTACAGCAATAAGAGCGCTGCCACCTTGAGATACCACACTAAAATGGCGAATTTTATTATGTGTACTTAAACCTGGGAGATTTAAGGGGCATGTATATAATTGGACCAGTCTCTGGAAAGGACAAGCCTTACTCATGATTTGGTACCATTTAAAAGTCATTTTTCTAAGTTAAACACGTTAACGTGTAAATACCGAAGAAGAATACACCATCTCGATATTTGAAGCGAGGGTACGATGTGTCCTGAATCTCTTAATGTTGTGTTAGCCTCTTCAAATATGTCTTAGATGTCTACGTACCATGGACCGCAGCTCAGATGAATACGACTTTGATAGCAGGGTTAACAATTCTCGTCGAAGTCATGTGTACTGCCCAAAAATAATTAGCCTCTCCACTTTGAAGGTATATATCCACCGGTATTTTAGTGAGGATCACTTCATACCTCACCCACACAAGCTTGGAAATGGGTCTCACAATGGACGCTCAGTAATTACAATCCAATGAAGACTCCACCATCAGCGTAGTATTGACACTTATATCTAGGTATTCTAGTTTATTACATGTGGACAATAGGCTACAGCCTTAGAAGCTTTCAGGGACTCTTTACCACCTAAGCAATATTTCCACAGGGGCTATAGCCACCAGATAAACCTCAATCCATACATTTTGAACACCTGGTATGGGGCTCCCATCAGGAAACTATGAAACCACGGCACAGGACCACCTTGGACTGACAAGAATTATAAATTCTAGATCCCAAGACGGCCATGCCTGTTCACGTACAACTTGTAATATGTACTGGCGTCTTCTGATTGTATCATTGTATCTCCAGGGTATTGTAGGAGATGTATGACTAGCATCCCTTATCCTTATTAAATAAAGAAATGAAAATATCTGGTCAAAAGCCTATTCATAACAAATGACCATACTTTGATGAGTTTGACTACGGGCCTCTTGTCTCGTCAAGAGTATGAGCGGTATACAAATTGTTAACGTATACATAATAGTTTTTATTTAATCTTTAATATCTTAGACAGAGGGATAATGAACAAATAGACAGTATACTGTCGTTCAACTAAAGGACAAATTAGGGTGAAAATATTACTGGCACATGATGAGCATTTTAATATTATTGAATATATTGGCCTTCAAGTTTATGTTATTTACTTATACAGATATATTTTTTTGATTTATTACTTTAAAATATTAAAAGTTAAAAATGTCTGATAGATCTAGGTAAGATTTTTAACCATCAACATCTTACATGATGGGTAAGGCTGGATAAACACAGGTCTTAAAATCATTTAAGTGAAAATAAGTGACTGGTTTTTAATATAAAGTGTTTCGAGCGTATTAGATAACAGTCAACGTCTACTCCTCCATTAGGTGGTGACTTATTATTTTATAAATGACTAAAAGGGATCACTGAAACTCGCTTCTTGCAATAGTTATGAAATATAAAACAGTTAATTAAAACACAAAAACACATAATACTAAAAATATATTTGATTCTTTAAATCAAGTGTGTGACAATGAACACTAGCGTGCTTGCAACACATGTTGTATATAGAGTTTAGGCCTTAGATGTAGCTACCTCTGATTGGTTGCATCTTAATCATCGAAAGAGATAAATAACTCAACAGCTGCGAAGAGGATTATCGATTGTTTATGTTGTTGTTGTTGCTGCTCCTGAGACTGTTGCTGTGACTTTGATTATAACTGTGTTGCAGGCCTCTTAGATTACCTAAACGATGTAATCCAGTGTTACATAAGAAATAACGCAGAGCGAACCAATTTTCATGTTCGCTGTGATATGAAAGAGAGGGTAAGGCAAGTACAAAAAGATTGAACGGGGAACTAAAAAATTAGGTTGAAACCTGAGTTTCTGACAAAATGATTTCATTTAAAATTTTCTGATTTGATTCTTAACTTCTTACTGTCTTAGAAAAATATCCATCACAATAGTTCAATTTATTATTAACCATTAAATCTAATATAATTAATATGAAACCATTAAAAATATCCGTTTCAATTCTATTACTTTTCCTCTTTCCATTTTCTTTCTGTTGCCCAACCTGACAAGTAAGCGTCTTTAAGGAACAGGGACGCCACACAATTAAATATTGTTACATTTTTTTATTGTGAGTTTCTGTCACCTTCTCAGCTCTTTGGTTACGCAATGTAGATACATTTATGCATGTATGGGGGTGGACTAATTACTAAAAAATATATATAAACAGAGTCAATTAAATAGTTTCTTTATTTTACAAAAAGCCAGAAAATAACACTGACAGGAGGAAACTATCAACTAATCTAACGAAATATTAGTAGCATAGATATACATAAAGACCAAATAACTTGGGAAGCAAGCCCGCAAACAATTAATTAAGATACACAATAACATAGGGTAAAATCAACAATGGGTCAGATCTAGAGAACCACAAAACTAGTAATTTTATTAACATGAAATCTATATAAAAAAGATCTATCTCAAACTAGTAAATAGTAATCAATCAATGAGATCAAAAAGTCTTCATATACAAACCAGTAATCTTATGTTTCTAAGTCTAACATACAACGTGTAATGCCTTAATATTTATATCCTTTGGGGAAAGATTCCCGAGACAAGATAAAAGTCGCCAATTCGAGTAATAAAAAGATTAAATCAATTTGAAATCCTAAAGATTTCATTCAAAAGGAACAGTTCATCAAGATAAGTTAATATTACAAACTAGAGTATTCGCAATATTAAATAACTTATAAATCCAATATTTTCATTTGACTGGGATATCCTACAAAAAAAGATTACTGAAAATAAAAATGAAGAATACAAATCATATATAATCAAAATAATGAAAATTTTAATTTTAATATTAGATCAATCTTCCAGTTATAGTAGAAAAATGTATAAAGTTTAAAAATAATTAAAGTTCAATATTTAAATTTCAAAATTAATCTTAGTCCAACGTATAAGATTCAAAAATAGTTTAAGTTAAAAAATTAAATATTCAAAAAATAGTTAAAGTCCAAAACTTAAATTAAAGGCTTAAACAGCCGGCATAAAAGGGTTGTCACCATACATATTTGAAATATTACGTCTAAAGTTGAATTTAGAGATATTTTACAATTTGAAAGTCTTAGATATCTCGTCTTACATATTCTGATGTTGAGCCAAAAAGTAACTATAACAGTCTTTCTCCCTTGTTTCCCGTCTACCAGCTCTGAATGTCAGGATTGACCCTTAAAAAAGGTAGTTGGCATGTTAATTAATACCTTAGGGTACCGATCTACTGTCACATACAATATCCTCTTATTATTAATAACGTGTTTATGATCTTGGAAAGAACAAGGATTTGGAATATGGAATGTGAAATGGAGAAAGTATTATGTTGTGAAGCGTCTAAATCAATCCCTAGTATTATTATTATTATTATTATTAGCACCGCGTCTTACTACCCGTTCGGGTTATACGCACTTACGCTAATGTGTAATGGTAGGGTGATTGTGAGATGAAATGGAGGACCTACAGTTTAACGTGGAATCCGAACCACGGTGGAGGCCTGGCATTCCCCACATTGACAAGATGTCTTGTCAGAGGTGAAGGAAGGTTTTTGGTAATCAGATAAATTTATGCCGAATCCCTAGTACACTGTGATGGTAGACACAAGTACAGTCATGCCTGATGTATGAGTTGGAGTGTCTGTGTGTGATGTCTAGATGACCTGAAAGAAAAACACATCAACATATATTCTGTACAAATATGGTGACAGAGCAGATCCCTGCGGCACAACCGCTCTGATACCATGTAAGAATGACCTCTTACCATCCATATTTACCCCAAAGTAACGACCGTGGAGGAAGATTCTTATCATGTGAATGTACGTCTTAGGGAAATTGTAGTCAAATATCTTTCGCAGGATGCCATAATGCCAGACCTTATAAAAGGCCTTTTCAACTTCCATAAACGCCCGCTAATATAACTTCCTTTCTGTTAAAACTCTTATTGTCACCTCCAGAAAACTGGTGACCAGGAGTACAGTAAAGTGGTGGCTCCGGAAACCAAATAGGATATCAGAAAGTATTCGGGTTTCCTGGGCAAACTGCTTTAGCCTTTCAAGAATTATTTTTTCCAATACCTTAACAAGACAGCTGAGTAAGCTGATGGTTCTCCTGTTCTGCAGAAATTTGGAGTCTTTGCAGGCTTTGGAATGGATATATTCCATCCATCACCTTCCGAACTTCCGAAAAGTATCCCAACATTAATGCGGCAGAAAATATGGAGGTCTTGGAGAAGAATGACTTTATCAGGAGAATGGCACATTATCTAGTTTGATATTCGATCCACCCCTGAGGTTTCCAAATTTTTTAGATGCCTGATAACATGTTACACTTTATATATAGACACCGTTGGGGGGAGGGGAGGAGGGGGGAGGCTCTTCCAATGATTCAGCTATAGCTTCTGCTTTGGCAGTGGATGTATAAGTCATCCCATGGCTTCCGTGTATGGCTGGAGTTCTAGTTTTCAAAATGTAACCTTTAATTTGTTTGGTAATTTTCCACACACTATCATCACTGTTGACGGTTTCTGAAACGTTCTCGTTCCAGGGATTAGTTTGAACTGTTTGGCTCTATGCTGAACTTGGGCTCTTAATCTGTTATATTCATCTCGGTGTCTCAACAAGTGGGATAATTTTCAATCATTGTGCGATTCCCTCTTCTGAGTTATCAAGAAGTTCATATCTGGACATTCCCCCTTTAGTATGACTATCGGGGCTTTGTAGGTCGTTGACACCCGATGAACCTCGAACAACGTTGATGTCAAGAGGACGACCGAGTGATACACCTCTTCTGTCGATTCAACATTTAAATCTAGTGATATAACCCAATCCAATGAGGCATAGTATTTGGTCCTATCGGTGCTTGGAATCTTTCTCCTAAGAAAATAATTTCGAGGATCGATATTTACTGGAAGCTGACAGAAAGCCTGGATTTGGTCAGAGTCCAGTTCATTTAAAGTGTTCGGATCTTCAGGCTGTTGGTTGAAATCTGTAAGTATCACATTGAGCACATCCGGTAGATGTAGAATTCTGTAATTTGTGTGTCGAATATGGGTTCTTCCGGTGCCAGAACTACACAGTATTTTAAGGTCCCATGTTCCACAAGGGTCCAGCCAGCTTAATTAGATAGGCGAGTGTTCCAGTGTGTATGGTTACAATTAAGGTCACTAGCAGCGAAGAAATGTTTATTGGCCTTAAGTGCATTTAGCCCATCAACTGTAATCAAGACCAAAAGGATCCTATACACAGCACTAAACATTATCTCGCTCCATGGTATAGGAACTATTATCGAAGTTGTTTAAATGTTCACAGTACCCGGAACAGCTGTGTGGTATGGTTAAGTTTGTTTCGTTACTGGGATGGCAGTAACCCCGGCTCTACCGATAGGTCTGTCGATCCTGTACATATTGTACCCGTAAAATTCTATCTTTTTTACTGTTAAGAGAGTCTCACACACGAGAGTGATATCTACTCCATATTTCTCCAATAATAGTTCAAATTGGTAAGCCTGCTGTAGGATAACATTGGTTTTCCAAAAGAATATGTTTAAAAAGTCACTTGGGTGCTGTGTTTGGTTATTTGTCATTACAGAAGAATTCAATGACTGCTTCCAATAAGATCATGTCCTTTTGTTTTGTTGGGGGCATTTTGTAATCTTCCCAAGTATTTTTAAGGTGTGCAAGAAGGCCTGAGAGATTTATATCTTTGAATATTTAAAAGAGGTCCTTTATCTCAGAAACCTCATTTGTGTTAGTATTTCTCTTGCTAGAATTTTGGTGGAGCCTTACTATGGCAACAGCTTACAATAGTCATTCGGCCACGGGAACGTGCGTTTCCGTTGGAATGCTGTCGCGCCCAAATTGCTGTGTGGCCTAGCTGGGTGGAGCATTTGACTCCGTTACCTTTTGTCCCCCTTAGGTAGACTTGTGCAGTTGCTTGTTGCGTTTTTCAACTTCTCTGACAAATACAGGACAGTTCCTATAATTTACCACATGCTCACCTTTAGAATTCACGCAGTGTGCTGACATGGTCTGGTCTTTCTTGGAACTGGCTGTGGTAAAATGTTCACCCCGATACTTGAAACAACGTGTTGTTTGGGCACAATAATTCTTCGAGTCACCAAAGCGTTGACATTGGTGGCACTATAATACCATGCTCGCCAATTTTAGGTATTCTTCTACTTTTACAATTGTGTGATTTATGGCCCTTACTTCATAAATCCTAGCAACAGACTGTTTTTTTCTCAGTGTACAGACAGAGATTCGGAGGAGCCTATATGTCTTTGTTTGTGGGGTGAATTTCGTATTTAGTCGTCCTTTAGATTCCGCTTTAGGAGGTTAAATATATTGTTATACTCCTCCACTTTTGAAACCACAATCGGAGGTTTTTTTACCTGTTGTGATCCAGTTCCTTCACACAGGGTCTCATTTGAGGTTTGGTTTCAGGTTTGGCCGTGTATTTCCTTTTCTGAGACAAGACTAGCCTATAGTTTAGGTTAGAATTATGTTCATTGCCTTGTTTAGTTTTCGAATTTCCGGCTGGTTGTTTTCTGGTGTTTACCTTCCTTGTGTGGGGCATATCCATGTTTCCATCCTGAGATTTGTCATACATAGTGTCCCCGTCGTCTTCATACTCCGTGACTTCTATGACAGAGCAGGTAGACATTGTAGATTTTCCCTAATCGAGTTTAACTGTATCACTTTTCACACGTTTCCCGGGACCGACCAGGCTGCTGACACTTCACTAGCTATTCTCCGGGACACTAATCAATCGTTCTTGAAACAGCACAAGATATTATACATTAGTTTGAAATTTTTAGCCCTTTATGGGCCTAAAGGATTTTCGTTAGTATTCAAAAGTTTATTAATTTAACGGTTTTAAATCACTGCCCGGTATATAATAGTTGTTAATTCGTGGAAATAACACCGTTACCTTCGAAAGATAGCTCATTCTCCCACCGTATACATCCAGCCATTCATTATCTGTGCTTCAGTAGGCCATGCTAGCTCAACATCGGTGAATTCTTCATGCCTCTCTGTTACCTCAGGATGACTCGTCCATGTCCGGAGACACTCCAAAGCATGCAGACCAGGGCTCGTAATCTAACTCAACAAGCGAGGCGAGCCAGACTGCAATGTTGAGCAGTCGGCCATCAGGGCAATATTTGGAAGCTCTCCGCAAATAAGAGTTTCAAATGTGGTAGCGTTACACAACGGTACACTTCTTCCATTTTATTTTCAACGTCATTAGTTTGTTTTCTTTTTGTTTTTATGGATTTTTTAAAACCAACTAAAATTTAGAAAACAAAACCTTTTCAACAAAATGTATATAGTATGAACATTTTTCAAATTATATATTTTGTTTATTTAATTTAATACTAGAACACTAGGGTAGTTTTAACTATTCGTAATATATATTAAAGGATGGAGAGATTAAATGATTAAGACGGTTATTTGCACACATGTAGGAAAAACAATCACTTCGTGAAAACTAAAATATCAATTCAGCCCTTCAGGATTTAACTTTGCTCAACCTAGTCAGGGTCAGGTGTCCGATATCTCGTATCGGGTCATACAGTTTTTATTTTTTTATATCGAGGATAAAATGTATACAATGCATTTCATGTAGGTAAGATTTGGAATCCATCTAGTTTTGAACAAAGCCGATAACTGCATATTTTAATAGTGGCTTGGTAGTAATTTTTTTATTCCTGTGTTCAAGTATATTTAAAACTCATCCCTCGGTATTTTAAGATGTATTTAATAAATTGAGTTTAATAACAATAACCACCTATTATATTTAGTTTTACATTGGATTTAGCGTTAGTTTGAAAATAATATTAGGCATTTATATTTTATCATTTTAAGGAATTCTTTATTATTATTATTATTATTATTATTATTATTATTTTAACCACATCTTACTACGTCTCTAGCTAAAAATATTTTTTTTCTAAACTATAATCAGGTAGGTATGATGAAGGACAAACTAATAAAAATATACCTTCATTTGCGTTAAGGGAGAATGTTAAACACTTTATAAAAAAACTTCAAAACGCATTACTGGAATTCGAGGTTCTACCTCCCCAACAAACCAGAGTTTAACTTTAGACTCCCTAGCAACTCATTAATTAAGGTAAGGCTAGAAAATTTTTTAATCCGGTTAGCTATTATTTTTGATTCGCGTCTTACCACACATTCATGTTATACGTATTTAAGATGTTATAACCGGGTAAAGTTGAAAGAGGTATATTTTAAATTAAATATATCCACATTTCCAAAGTGGAGAGGTAATAAATCATTCAGTAATAATTAATTTAATCAAACACGGCCAGAATTAGAAACTTATATTGGTCGTTAAGAGCATAGCAGAGTAGATTAGCCCGACATTTATTTCACACGCCCATCAATATGCGTTATGATTCGTTTATAGTCCGATAGAGTTATAGGGTCTCACGTGTAAATAAATACAATTGTTTAATTGGCTCACGATAGATTTTAACGTTTTGTATCGATCCTTAGAAAAAAAATGTTTTATCACAGTTTTTTTCTTTATTTTTTCATTATGCCACTGTATACAAAAAGTTGAATCTTTAAATATTTTATAGAAAATATTATTTAAATATGACGACTATTTTGAAATTTTCGGGTTTTACTTACTTTAAATAACGTTTGCTTTGTTTTCTAGTAATCCATTGCTGGTTAATGATATTTTGACTAAGCTAGACGAGTTAACACTTTTACAATACAGCTATATGAGTTATCTCATTTATAAAACCGCTGAGCTTTGGACAACTTTTGTGATCAAATGTTTTCATTACAATACATCAGGAGGGAGCTGTATTACAACAAAATAGCTGGTCTAACTGAGAAGAAATCGTTTCTATAGACAAAAAGGCAGTGTTTTGCAAAAAGCCTTTGCTTATTATAATAACTGATTTTACAATCATCCTGAGACATTTTATATAGTATGTATCTGAAGGGCTCTCCTAAAGTCACATTTGAAAATTAAATTTTCAAAACTTTTTTCTTTTCAAGGTCAATTTTGAATGTTTTATATATATATATATAT
>CABFVX010000031.1:28868-82928 GCA_902151425.1 Timema shepardi | reverse complement strand
TATATATATATATATATAATTACGTTTATATGTAATTATATTTAATTGCATATATAATTACATTTATATGTAATTATATTTAATTGCATATATAATTACATCTATATGTAATTTAATATGTTAACTTTCTAAGTTGTCCTTGAAAAATGAAGTGTTTGAAAAGTCCTTAGTATATTTTTACTTTTCAACTGTGATTTTAGAAGATTCCTTGTTATAAACTAATTTTACAATTTGGCCTTGAAAAGATACAGTTAAGGGAGTCCGTAATATTTTATTACTTTCCAAATGTGATTTTGGAGATTCCTTATGATCATTTCGTGATGATTCATAAGTGGGTATTGGATCTTCTTCAATCATTCTTATATTTTTTTACTCTCTCATTTTCCCTTACATTCTTTTTTTTTCGCATTATTTTGCTTTTGACGCACACGTGAAGACCAAAAGATGAATGTGTGTATTGTGTATTATTATTTTTGGGAATAAGACTTCTAAATTGAAATGTCCATCAAACGTTGCTTCAAGGAGTGAGTGAGTAGTACGGGTGGGTGTTGAAACATGGAAAAAGAAGATGAAAACAAGATGGAAAGACTTGTAGGGCTGAAAAAAAAAATTGAATCATGTGCGATACGTTGATCTTTTATTTTGTCAATCATTCAAGAAAAAATTTATATTCGAATTCTAAACAAAGAATTTAAGTTATTGATTAAACTACCCCAATTAGTGGTCACGTGGTCTAAGGAATCACAGCTATAATAGACAGGATTATTATAATTAAGATTGCTAATCCAGGTGAGTGTACAGGGGATGTTTTCCTTAATTGTTTCCACCCTCCCCTCACGAAAATCTATGTACACTTTCTCTATATTTTACCTATTTCATGTTAACCCCATATTTATGGACTATACACACTGTCCAGACGAAAAGTAATATGGATTCTAAAAAATACCTATAAAATAATATTATTAATCAATTTGTAGTTTTGTTTTTTACCTACCTATGTGTGTATAAATTATAAATATATACATAAATGTATGTATATACACTTTTATATATATTTATATAAATATGTAATATCAAACTTGTACAAAATTATATATAATATATATTAAATATAAAAGAGCTAAAAAGAATTAAATTTGTTATTTATAATGACACGATTACTGAGAAAGGACGTAAAATATACCTGAAATAAATGAAACAATTGAGGAAAAATAAAGGAAGCAAGTAAATTAAAACAATTGGAAATTATATTGATAATTATCTTTTATTAGAAAAAAAGGGATTTTCTATTAATTTAACATTATAAAAGATCTTTTAAAGGATTAAAATATGGACATCATATTCGCGTAAAGGTTTTTTGTCATACTGTTAAAGTAAACCTCACACATTATTTCTCTACCGTACATTCATACACGTTTCGGATACATACATATATACTGAGTACACCTATGCTTATCTAACCAAGTTTGAATGAAATTTACACCATATGCAGAGTAAATAATTCGTGATCATCAGTGGGAACTTCAACGAAATAGATCAAAAATGGATCAGAATTTTAATATTTTGCAAACGTTTTAATAGTAGTAAATTTTATGAAATTTTAGTTAATTATTGGATACCCATAACATCTAGTCAATTACTTGAGGTATGTTTGAGGATATGTGTTGCATAGTACGGATTGGGTGTAGCTTAACAGATACTTTCGAAATACATAGTGTTTTGAATCAACAAGATGACATTTCCCCATTACTTTTTAAACTAGTTTTAGAGTATATGATTAGGGTAAAGTAAAAAAATAGGGAATCTTTGACATTAATTGGTACAATTCAGCTATTAAAATACGCAAATTATTTAGCTTTGTTGGGAAATATTAAGTAAGCTGTTGCAAGAAATGCAGACATTTTACTAGATGCTAATATGGTTATATGTTTGAAAGTGAAGGCTGGAAATAATAAGTATATGATAACACAGATAACACGGAGTGAGAACTATAACCTAAGATTGCTTTTAACAACATACGACAAGACAGGGTGAGTTAATTTAAATATTATTTGCAATTTTAACTAGAAATAACAATATTAGATTGGAAATTAAGAAAAGTATTAATTCGGAAAAATGAATGCTATTACTTGATCAGTAAGTTGTTGACATCTCATATGCTGTCCATATATGTACAACTCAGAATATACAAAACATTAATATTTCCGGTGGTTCTCTATGGTTGTAAAAATATGTGTCCTACCTTAGATGGCGAATGCAAATTTATTATCTTCAAAAACCAGGTGTTTGGTGTTCCAGTAACGACATGTTTCGGTGCTAGAACCAACGCACTATATTCATAGAACTGAAATTAAAATTAAATACTTGCTATAGAATAATTTCAGTTCCATGAATATTGTGCGTTGGTTCTAACACCGAAACATGTTGGGCGAATAATGTTCCAGTGATTAACAGCAATACTGGAACACCAAAAGAAGTACAGGGACAAATACACCTGATAAGACTTAGATAACCGTTAAAAACTAAAGTTAACTTTCTGAAAATTTCTTGAACAATAGCAGGTTTAAATTCAAACCACGCATAAATTTTATGTAACATATTTAACTTGTTGTTTTAAAATGTTATCATTTTAATCTCCTTTTAAAACTAGCTTATTAATGTTATATGTGTTCGATTTTTACTATCACGGCAAATAATTTGTAAATCTTAGTGTATTGTATCATTTTATTAGTTCATTTCCACTTGACTTATATTCACACATTATCTTTTAACTTCTTTAAAATCTAGTTGCTACTATTATAATTGTATTTTAAATAATGGTCAATCAATAGTGTAGTTTGTCATGTTATTAGATCATCCTATTTGACTCGTATTACAGTACACGTTGTAATGTAAATATTTAATACCAAATACGCTAACATCCTGTAAAGATAAATCATAATATAATTATAAACATTATACTATAATTATCCACCTGTTTAAACCCATACTTTCACTAATCATTAATTATTAAGATAATATCTATCTAATATATATCTTGCATTCTTCAATGTTGATCGCTTTTATGTACAATAATGTATTGTACTTGGCAGCATAAATCCAACCCCTGAGTCAGTGGTGGATGTGGTATCAATGATACCTCATTGTTAACTTACGACTTCCACACGACCATTACAGATTACCTTAAAACTATGAGTGAAGATTAGCACAGAACACGGGACGAGTTTTGGATAGCTCAGTGGTAGATTAAACTTGCGCGCTAAGCCAACAGTCTCAGCTTTGATTCTCGGGTGCCAGTGTAAAGTTTATTTTTTAATTGACGTCTGTTAACTAACTCTTATTCTATCCTTTGTTAAGTTGGTTAATAATTATTTTATCATAATAATACACAAAATACTATACAACAATTATTTTGTATTTAAACGACTTACATAAAATATTTTAAACAAGAGGACTAATGTAATATTTTATGAATATTACTCTAAAAACTATTGCCTTTATTTTGTGATCTTTAACTAATTTATGGGTCCATACAAACAAATGCACATCTATAAATTGGTACACTTTGTACTCTTCAACTGAAGTTTGTTTAAGAGCTTTAAAATCTTGACACAGAACACTAACCTTACATTTGAAACCATGGTAACAATCCCTTGACTTCTTTCTTTCAAAATTTCTCATTTTCTTAATCTGTTCCTAAGTTTGGTTAAACTTTAACGATGAATCCGGATACAAGAAACACATAATGTAGTTCGACGATACCGGGTCATTAGAAAACAAGGAAATATCAAATTAACACACTAGTTATCGCTTGCATTAAGGGATAAGAAGGATTTGGCTACTTTTAAAAACATGGCTAGAATAATAATAATAAAAGCATTTCTATATAAATAAACAATACATTAATGAATTAAATTTTAATTGGCATAGCCACATCAGTGAGTTTGCGGACTAAACGTTAATGTTGTCTATTCTAGTTTGCCATTTAATAGAGAGGTCGGTGTCTCTTAATCCCGACAGGTTGTACCGAGGGTGCTTTTTAATAAATGATTGTAAAGTCTATCACTATGCAAATGAAAGTACATTGCCTGTGGATTCTAGTTTTAACAATTATTATTAATCATCTCACTATAAATAAATAGAGCTCAGTTTATTTTATAATTATTCACTGGAAAAGGGTGTAGATTTTTTTAAATTACTTAAGTTTGTAGGCTATAGAAGAAATTATTTCAAACTTAGAGTCATAATAATTTTAACTTAACTAGATTATCACATTATTCTAGACACTATTTGGGTTTGTTTAATCAAGCTTTTTATTAAGCTGCCACATTATCCTCACTTGTACTAACATTATCAGATAATGTTAGTACAAGTCCGGGTACATTTCGAGATTCTCACACTGGATCAGATTCTGATCCAGTCCGCGAATCTCCCAGATATTTAAGGGCTAGGTGTTCACCAACAACACAGTTAAAGGAATAGGCGTGTTTGGTTGCCATTAAAGTGTTAAATGTTCAAATAAACTCACAAGGAAATCTTAACTAACGTTGCAATTAGTTGATTATTATTATAAAAATTAGGCCTTAAATTTAAAAATATGTTAATATATGTAGAAACTAGTGTAGTAACAGACCACTTTATTTATCAAAGAGATTTGAGGGTTTAACCTAAGAAAATCCTACATATTGATTATGAATAGTTTTACCGGCTTTAATTTTAATGAAAAATTTAAACACATCACTAATTCATCCCATGATAAAATACACGTACATATATACCTAATAACGCCACTCCCTCTGGTAGGGTAGTAAATAATTTCTCTTCACTTCCCCACTAAATTCCATATTCCCGTAATTTCAAAAACGTCCATACATCAAGTAATACATGCTATATTATTCTTAAAAATGGTAAGGCTTCTCTTGTTCACACATTTGTCTAAAAAATTTAAACAAGTCTTTCATAGCCTACCTCTTCCTTTGTATATGCAAATTCTACCTTCATATATAAGCTTCGTGCCTCTGTCCACTCTCATCCTCTCAATATGCCCGAACCAACGTAAGACAGTTCTTTCACATCGAAATATTGGATTATCTGTCAATCTGCACTCCTTCAGCCTTCATTCATAACAGACTCTATCCATAAGAGTTTTTCCACATACATTTCTAAGATATCTCATTCCAACCGCATTCACCCTGCTCTTGTGTTTCTAAAGACAAACCCACTCTTCACATCAATGAAACACTGTAGGTTTCAACACACTTTTATATACTGTCATCTTTGTCTCCTATAATACTACTCATTCTTTGTAATACTTCAAATACATTCAACTAAACTCCAAGATGCATTCACCCACTATTCAATTTAAATATCCATCCTTATATTTTAAAAAATCAATCTGCCCAGATACAAAATACCATTTACTTGTTCTAACAGTTTTTTTATTTATATTAAGCTGACAATAATTTCTTGATCTGTACTTATCAAAAACTATCACCTTGGTTTTGAATATATTTAGACGAAGATCCACATTCAAACAATTTAATGTATTCTGAAAGTCACTTTCATTCTCAGCCAATATTAAGACATTCTGAGTATATTAACACTCTTATATTCAGAATGACCATTTGCGCACCAATGGCGTACTCACAATGATCCTTCATACACTCATCCATGAATATATTAAACAACAATGGAGAATTAAAACATCCTTGTCTAACAAATTGTTCAATCTCAAACCATTCACTCAAAGCTCCATCCACCATAACGCAGGCTTTACTTCCATCATACATTGCCATATTTGCCTTTACTAACCATACATACAGACTATAAACTCTCAGAACATTTTTTCCCGTTCTTTTTTTGTCGATTTCATGCTTGATACTCCTTTTGATTGATAAGGGTGTTCCTGTAAATATGTGGGTGCGTGATGATGTTCTCAGTCTCCGATGCTTGTTTGAGTAGTAGGGGGGGGGGGAAGTCATTTTTACTAGTTAGCATGGTTTTTGTGAAATTCATTTGCTTGTCTTGCTTTTTCTGTCTTTGATCGATCATTTTTTTTATACATAATTTGAGATATTCAGGGCATTTTGAATGACTCACTTTATACTTACATCCACGGTTGTTAGGGTGATGCTCTCCATTTTTGACAGTCAGTGGTGAGATGAGGTAACAGGCGTTTTACGCATCTCGGTTTATTAGCGCAATTGTTCTTTGAGTGGGTGAATTTCTGGCAACGGTTGCACTGTAAAATAAAGTTTTGGACCTTAACATACTGTTCAGCTTTCACTCAGGTATTATTTATGAACTCTTCCTGGAAAACCAAATATTTCTTTTCATTTGATGTCAGTGTACATACAAATATGGGAAGTAACTTATTATTGTCACTAGTGCTAACTTATTGCGTTTTTGAGGTGAATAGCCCTATATCATTATCAGGGTATTCCAACCATCGTAAAGCACCTCTTTAATATTCTCTATTGGCATGCTGGGTGGAAGTCCTTTGATTGTAATCTTGAGAGGCTTATCCCTAGGCAATATAAACGTATGGAATCTCTGGTATTCTTTCTTGAGGATGTTTTGAAATTCTTTAAAGTCCTCTAAAATATCGTGGTCTTTGTTATATAAATCTTTGAAACTCCACACCATTCTTATCTTTATGATCTTTACTATTTTAGAAAAGTTGGCTGTACTAAATGTTACAATTTGAGGATATTTTGGGTTTGTATACTTATTTCCAAGGCTATTTTCTTGGTTACTTGTGTTTCTTAAGGTTTTTGTCCCTACGATATTTTCATTGTCTTACAATGATTAATATTGTCTAGTTACCTTAACCGTCTTAGCTGTTGGCATTCTTTGATTTAAACTTCAGTTTTCTCTTTAAAACATCTACAGCTGTCTATTCACCTTCTTGATCAGATATATTAATTTCTATTTCTGAGTCAGTGTCTACGTTTATTTTTCGCTTGTTGTAAAATCGTTAGCTATAAGTCAGAGATAATATGAGGGTGGGATGTCTGGTTTGAAAGATGAAGTCACCACTATCGGTTCAAATGTTTTGGAGATAAACCTATAAAATTAAAAGATTGAAAATCGCAACATCACACGTAGGGAAATTACGGTTATGGAGTATTGAGATGATTCTATGTGAAGAAACATTAAAAAAACGGCTGAAAGGTTTTAAAAAAGGGGTGAGAGAATAAGGGAATGAAATGCAATCTGCTAAGAAAAATTATTAAAAATAAAATTACAGATATAACAAAAAAAATTGTTAGAAATGGGGGAGGGGGTGCCATGGGTGTTAGAGGAAATTTGACCTAATCTTCATAAACTAACAAGGAATTGATGTAATCAAACCAGTTCAAACACTTTCAAAACGATTTGGTCGTAGTATCAGAATAGAATATTATCGCATAAACTGGTATGGTAGAGAGACAAAGAAAGATAAAACGAATAAATGCATAGCCTTACAAGAAAATGAGGTTATAAAACCACTTCAAACAAGTTCAAATGTGGGAGTAGTTACTTTCAAATTAAAGTTAATAGCATCGAAAAGGGATTATACCACCAGGACTGTTGTGGCAGGGAGACAATCGGAATTAAATGGGAATAACTTTAAAAGGAAATGGGGAAGAATTAGAACTATTGGGTCTGGTTACCCCCTTGATTTTGAACTTCAACCTGTTCCGACGTGTCCAGACATGTTTTGATACGTCAAAAACGGTTGTAAAATGTCAGAACGTTACAGAAACATGATAGAACATAACGTAAATATTAAGGGCGCATGTTGGAATATTACGGGAATATAAAGGCAAATTTCAGAACATGTTAGAACCTTTCAGACCCTTTTGGAACCGGTCAGAACAAGTCAAGACCTCTCAGGACCTGTCGTGTCCTGTCCGAAATGTCAATGTCAGTCAGCTATATTGCTTCTCAATAATCCCACGTTCATGTCTACTCTCTGTTTACCCTGGAAACAAGCCTTGACAAATCATTATTAATAGCTTGAGTTTTTAATCAATTAATTGTCATATTTAAACCCGTAACAACGTTTACAATATTTTTGTCCTGATCCTCCCCTTAATCTCAGTGTGAAGGATGAATGCTATTCTTTATGAAGAAAGGGAGTCATCTTAGCTCCTAAAATTTAAATTGCCTGTATGAGTAAAAATATATTTCAAATTAAATTAATTATGGTTGGTAAATAAATCGATTATTTTAAATTCATAAATGATACCTAAAAATATAATTGGTGTTGATTGGTAGTAACGGATGTTAACGTGGATGGGAGAAAGTGTGCCACCATCACCCTTAATATTATAGGGAAATTTATCCTCCGCATGATCGTCCACATTGTGTGTGGGGGATCAATAATATTACAATGGGGGGAAAGTGATTCAGAACTCTTATTTCACTCACTACTACAGTATGTAGAGATTATTTTTAAAAATTAAAAATATTAATGAACGAAAGAATCTGCTCAACAAAGATACATCTACACTGCCGCAAGGCAGGATTAAAATCTATTTTAAATAAGCTGGTTATAATAACACCTAATTTTTGATCATAGTTAGGCTGAAAAAAGAATCACGGAGTAAAGTAACTTGTTATTGATTTAGACTTTCTGAATTGTATGTCTTTTGGGAATTTTATTTCATATATCGTATAGTCTGACAGAGCCATACACACACATGGCACTATCTCCGATTGTGAAAAATCTAGAAATTGATAAAAACAACAGATAGCAGTTTTTATCCGAAATCTAAAATTACGCTTGTAAGAGATAGGCCTGAATCCTAGTAATAAAAACTAAGATATTGCGTAACGCTTCCCAAAAGTGGGGAGGTCATATCCAAATAAATTTGTTTCATTATGATTTTTCATTACACTTGGTATTTGGTTACTACTAACATTATTAGATACTTTTTTATATTTTAGTCGCTTAGCATTTTACTAAACTAAATTATTTCTTTCCCACGAACTTTATTATAAGTGAGAAATTTTTATAATTATATACTAAAAATGTCCATTGTATTAAAAAAATTCTACTGTTAATTAAAGTGGAAAAAAGACATCAACATAAATATTCAAAAATATGTAATTTTGTTGTTAGTCTATAAATGAGTATCAAACTAAGGACAGCGTGAATTTTATGTTATTAAAATTTTTCCAAGGAATCATTTTAATATTTCTCTTTACATAATTAATAACGGTGATTTATTTATACAAAATTATGTCAAATATTTCCGTTAAAATATCGACGAAGCATTAACTAATGCGAGCTTAATTCAAACCGTAGCTAGATAATATTTATGCAAAGACATGTGTAAATAGGCCTATGTATATTTCTAAGTAAATGGTTTAGTCAACAAATATTTACATAGAAAAGTTATAAGGGATTTCTAAAAGAATTCTTCACATTTCAATTTTAAAATATTTATTAAATATTATCTATAAAATGTATATCTAGCTACTAAGCTATGATTAAAAATATATCTATTATTCCGAGTGGACATAAATATTTAAATTAAAACTAAAATGTATTAATTAGAAGAATATTAAAAATGTTCCAAATAATTAATGAGATATTTTCAATTATATTATACCTAAAATTTATTCAAAACTAAGTAATGATCTTTTAGTTACTTTTGAAATAATTAAATTTTACAAAATCGAATAACTAGCTTAAAAGGGCCTTGCTACGAAGCTAGATTTTAAACCATATTTCCATTTGGCAATCGCCACCATTTTTGTAACGAAAGCTACGGGGGAGTAATTGTGCTATATAATGCACAGCAAATCTTTTCACTATAACTTTAATTCATTAGTGTAATTTTAATGATAATTTAATGTAATATAGGCTAACATTTGGGTTTGTTAGCAAAAAAAATATAAAGACTAACAAATGCAATAATAAGTAAATCTTTATTTCTATATTTACGTATATTATATAATACAAATCATAGCTTTAGCAACTAAATCATTTCATAATACAATATTAACTATATTTATTAATAAGTTATGTTTATTTATAAAAATATTTATTTATTTATTTATTATTAATATAAATATTTTAATGCATATATATATATATATATATATTTATGAGGAAACCAAGAAATAATATTAAACACAACGATCAGCTAGTGATTAACTTGCAAAATAGGTAGTACAATACAAACGTTGATACCATAATAATGCGTTATGTACAGGATAAAATAATTCAACGTACTGACATAAGTCTTGAAATGTTCAGTGACCATTTCAAGCACCTTTTGTATGTATACATATTGTGCTATTTATCGCCGTACCAGGAAGCATTGATGTGTATTCTCATCCCAGTTGATGGTGCCAAACTCTAAGCAGCAAAATGTATTCGTGGGGCTACATTTTCATTGTTTTGTTGTTAGAAATCGTGCTATGGAGAGCTTTTGTGCCTGTTTTAATACACTTTCTATATTGATAGCTTTCAAAAAACCAATTTACTCTAGAATATAGATTAAATTTATCAAAAGTTAACAATATAATAATACATCCATATACACAAAGTAACCAAATATTACGTTATTCCAAATATATACACACAAAGTAACCAAATATTATGTTGTTCCATGGTTGGTTTCAACTCAGATTTAAATAATAAAATAAAAAGGAGTTGCTTTGATATATTAAAAACCTTTAATGAATATTTTGACATGACTGCCTCTAGATACTAAAGATCAGCCTTGCACCGCCATCACAGATATAATACAAAGCTTGGAAACACAACAGACCTATACGATTTCGATTCATTTCGTGACACAAAGTTCCACTGCTTGCTCGCTTTAATCAGTTTAGAAATGCCCGCTGTGGTGAATACCGTGTTTTGCAGTACTAAGAATAATTATAAAGTCACGGCACTATGATCACGGATATGTACAAGGAATGACAACAAAAATGAAGAGTGAGAGGAAGGTTGACACACCACATTAATTGTCGCACAGTTGAGTATTATTATTGTTACTACATCACCTATACGCTTGCTTCTGTACTAGCAAAAATGAACCATATCCAAAAGTAATGATTTAAGTCAAAATTCTCTTAAAGTATTCTTAATAAATAAAAATAAGTTTTGACAATAATTGAGCTCAATAAAATGAGTATATCTACCATAAATAAAGATAAGTTATTTTACATAGGCTAATTATTAGATTAAATAAAAACTTAAAGTTTGAAGCCAAATTTCCTTACTCATTTAATTATAAAAGTTGTTAAAGAAAGTCAATTATTTATTTCAAAGATTAACTAATAATTCTAATTACAAAGCAAAAATTAATTTGAGTTAAGAGAATAACATTTTAAATTAAGAAAAGATTGTATTATATTCCCTCTTACTGTAATTCAAAAATTAATCAACACGATTCTTTGAATCTAGTTTTAAGAGTAATTTATTTATAAAAATTATATGCAATATAAGCCATTCAATCTGTATCTTAGTTTGAAACTTAAATGGAACCCTTATTTAGCTGGTAAAAAAGATTTTTTATATGCTTGGGTACCAAATTTCAACGAAATGCTTTTTTAATCTTTTAAATTGAATGGTTTCTCTATAACATTAATAAATAAATAATTGGGAGACTGGTGAAATTATCATATAATATAGTAACAATGTCATCTTACAATGTTTTTTGTATGCATTCTATAATTTTCTCCAAGCAATCTAGCAAAATGGGTTTTGTTCAAGACCAATCGAAAAAAATAAAGATATAAAAAACCACAATAATTTAGAGTAATATTTTCTTGGTAAAATTTAGAGAGAAAAATCTTTAGCTCATTTAATGTTTTAATAGTAGCTTAAGTTTAGCATGCATTCAATAATTATTATTAGCATACATGTCGGGGAAAAATGAAAAATCTTGAACAATCAAAGGGTTAAGCAGCACCCAAAATTATATTAATTAATAACGTTAAACCACTGGCTGCTCACTTTTTGATCGTTCCTGGTGGTACTATCCTGAGCTAGATATAGCAGTTACAAAAATTATGTTAAATAAATTAAATATTTTGTGGCAAAATACCACATTGTCCTTAAACTAGGTGCACCAAAAAAATCGACCTATTAACAACAAACATAAAATCAACACGATCATAAGATGAGAAAAACGTACTAACAAACATTATTAGAGGAAAAATAACTATTAAAGTTCATTAAAAAGAATAGGTTAATAATATATTCCATTGAAAAACCCTCAAAACTCTCTCATAGAATTCCTGAAAGCAACCTTCATTTTAATTTTCAAGGCTCTAGCTATATATCCGCTGGTTAAAAATATAGATAAGTGAATTCTGAGAAAAATTTAAGCTCTACTTTTCTACCACTTACAGTAAAATTTTACAAAACCCCGTCTGATCTCTAGCCTAGGTCCTAAAGGGAAACTTAAGTCCGTTCACCGTAGGAATTGTTTTCTAAAAGCCCTTTTCCCCTACCATAAATATATTATATAGTAGGATATTGGTAGGAAAAAAGACCTTTCAGAGAGTAATTCCTACCGTGAATGGATTATACCCTTTAAATTTCAAGTTTCCAGGCTCAGAGTTTGGGGGTAGTACTATAATGAGTTAGTCAGTGAGTGAGTTTTGCCCTTTATTGATTATATGACATACAGACAGCCCAACCGATTTTTCCATTTATTAAATTCTTATTTAATGTTATTAGGAACTCGAAATCTCACTGCCACACTTAAAAACTAATCCACCTGTCTCTATCTTGAGCTAGTTCTATCCAATCCACCACATTACACCCAATCTCTTTCAGGAATATTTTCTATCTATAAGTTTTGAAAGCACAGTATACTCTTACTATAAATCTTATATCAGTCAATAGCACTTCTGACTACTGAGCTATTATGGGTCAAATGTCCAATCACCGCAAAGACCTAAATAGTGATAATTGGTCAAATTGGGACTTCCCCATTCACGATAATGAATTAATGTATTGGTAATAGGGCACTATGAATACTCTATGATAAAGCTAGTTTATAAAAATCAATTTAGTACCACGTATTACTACCCATTCAGCTATAATATTATGTACTAACTACACTTATGGGTAAGGGATAAGGGCATTTTAATATTTAAAGGAAATGCACTCGTATTCGTGTGGACAGAGAGTGGGAAAACATTCAGAAAAAGCCACCTTCAGTACACCTGACCACGATTGAATCACGATCCACCCGTCACCGGAATTCTATTATATTTCGAGAGTAACGTCTTAGACCATGCGGCCACCGAATCCAGTTGTTTGTAAGTTATGTACTTATATGATTAGTAAGTCTTGTTAAATACTGAAATTATTATTCACTGGCTCCAAGTTCCTGGCTTTACCTGGGTGAAGTTATTGGTCATAAGAATGTGGTATTTGGTGACAAGTTTCAATAGACATGAATCATTTATATACTCAGCAGTTTCTTTAGTGATAGTGAATAATTATTTACTAATTTATTTATTTAATAATTGTTTACATCATAAACCGGTGACAATGTGATCTTAGTAGTCACGGTAATGAAATATCTAAAAAACAAGTAAATACCTTAAATTGCACAACTCTGGCTCCCNGCCCCCCCCCACCCCCAAGTACGTAAACCTAGTTTCAGCCCTTGACTTAATTGTTTATTAGCTTACTAATAAATTTTTGATGAAACCCAAAATGAACACCTTTTTTTCCTTAATTGGAAGTAGCCCGTTTATAATCGTCTATAGGACAATCGTCTGTCTCGCTCAGCTCAGTAAATAAATATTCATACTGAGGCACTGCTATGTTTCTTCATTCCATCACAAATATATGAATATTGGAGAAATTATATATAAACAAGATTAATGATACCTATCCGATAATAATCGAGGATTAGTTTAAGAGTCCAACATTTACCATTTATGTTCTGGATAAAATGATGATTATTTGGAAGTCTAAAAAAATGTTTAAAATAATTAATTAATGATATAACTATTTCCAAAGAATTTCAAATATGATTATTTTTTATTTCTTTGTTTATAAATATATAATTTTGCGTTTAGAAATAAATATATTTGTAGTATATTATTTAAAATTTTCAATTGAAAATATTACTTTCTAGGAAATAGTCATGTGTTCAAGGAATAATATTTTTTTTTATAAATACTGTTGTATTTTATGAATCTGCTTAAAAGTAATCCAAGACCTAGTCCAAATGTCAAAAAATGATAATTAAAAACTTAATTCATGATCTATGTGAGAGAATCTATATTAATAGATTCCAAATTGCAGGTATATATTTATATCTGTCTTTTATGTTAAAATAGAAAGCTCTCTTTTAGCGAGTTTGTCAAAAGATGATAGAAAATAAAAATTTATTTATAGATGCTCAATCATAACTTAGTGTTTAATATGGTATTCATTTGTTTCTGTGTAAATTGGTCGCAATTGTAAAACATAAATTTGAAATCAAAATAGAAATTATAAGAGATTATCGCACATTATCAGCTGGTGTAAGAACTATCATTAAAATAATCAATAAAATATACATACATTTAATCGATAATGAGCTCAAAGAATCTTAAATATAAAATGTCGAATGAAGGTTAAAAGGAAGTGAGGAGAAAGCACTACCGTTAGCGTAGATATATCACTGGTATGTTGGCTATACGGTGTTTGGGTTAAGAACAGTAAAAAAGCTGAAAATCTAAATAGGTTTTCCTATCTAAGGAAACAGTGGGGCGTATTTATGTTAGCTTTTACAAACTGTGAACTTAATGCCTTAAACTCAATAACCACTGAAAAATAATTATAGAGAATCAAAAATGTCCATATGTACAAAGATAAACCGCATTGTGTGTAGCTCGGGATTGTTTTAAAAAATGTACTAATCGAGAAAATCTATGTTTATACATATATCCAATTCGTTACTGTTGCCCTAGACTACATAACCTCATGACCACATATTTAGGAAAATGTGCATTTAGTAAACAAGGAAAGATTGAACTTGGCCTAGGCCTACGTACTTACGGTAACTTCAGGCTGTGAAACTTGGAAGTATTTTATTTACTTTTAATGAATATAGCCTACAGAGAAACCTAGAAAGATGAAACTTTGAATACATTTCTAATTAAATCAGTTGCTTTGCAAATACAGTGATATTGTTTTACTTCTACCCATTGTGTCTAACGGCTCATACCGCTTTGTCACCAGTCTTTATTGATAATAAACCATAAATAATAGAAAAGTTGACTTGTAAAAATCTTAAGTAGCCGTACTTAAAGAAATATTAGTTTGTTCAGCCAGGGTGTATTTTTAAACATATTTTACAAATATTACGAGTTTGAAGCCTT
Organism: Timema shepardi; assembly: GCA_902151425.1. Classification (NCBI taxonomy): domain Eukaryota; kingdom Metazoa; phylum Arthropoda; class Insecta; order Phasmatodea; family Timematidae; genus Timema; species Timema shepardi. Next base: position 67,589 of record CABFVX010000031.1, on the reverse strand, counting down.
AAGTCACGTGCCCAACAGTGAGGATGTTTAAAAAAAGCCATAAAATGTGAATCTTGCCGTATGTACTTGAGGATATAGGAGAATGTGAACACAGGAAATTCTTTTTTATTTCTTACATATTGTGATCCTTACACCCTGAACTGCGTGACCTCTTGCGCTAACATTTCAAAAAACCAGGAATAACGGCATCTTAAATTAAGTATATGCTTTCTTACCCACGTAATAAAATCGCAGAAGTTCACATATGACATTTTTCTTACTATCACTTTAGCACCATGTCTTACTACCCATTCTGGATACTCATATTTTTGTTACTTTTATAGATGGTGCTATCTAAACGTCATAATCAGTTGACCACTAATGTGGGTCACTTCAAAACCAAGAAACTTACGTAGCTGAAATTTTACATTGCTGATTGGTAAAATGTTTATGTGTTTACACTTTGGCGTTATTTTTTAACTTACATCCATTGAAATGTTTAAGAGTTCCTGACCACCTATTCGGGTTGCTAATGACATAATTAATTTAAAAAAAAATCCTTTATATAAAAAGATAATAAATTAAAAAGAGAAAGCCTAATTTGGGGTATATTCTTTTAGCTTACCGCTGTGAGTTACTCACTAATTTATTAGTTATAAGTATAGGCCTAAAGGCAAAGTGTCAATAGTTACCTGACATCAAAGTTTAGGGCCATAGCTGGCTGGGAACCCTTATATGTAGGTAGGTACCTATCTTAATTAACATACCATACATACATAGAGACAAGGAAAGTGTGAACACTCAACAATGGCATTAAACACACACATATATATATATATATATATATATATATATATATATATATATACATATATATTTAGCTTTACCAGGCTAAATTAATGCCTTAAGCTCAACTAAATACACTAAACAACTCATGATAATTATTTGACTCCTTATATTGCAAATGTTTACAAAATATCTGTAATTCACTAGAATCAAGAATATTTGATACATATTTCTAATTATACCTCTAGATAATATTATGTTTTCTAAAAATGTGCCCTTAGTAATTTAATATAACAAGTACTTACAAATCTAAATGCATAATATTTGAAACCTATGTACCTACTTGCGATGTTCTTCATTTACCTATTTAATCATTTTATATGTATCACTAGAGCTAACTTAGCAATAGCAGGATTGTATTTCTAAAGGTCATGGCACTAATCCTGTCCTGGTGTTCCATCCTAATTAGATATATTATGTATTCGCTTTCTTACGATTCACTCTTTTAATCCATCAAAATCTTGGATATCAATTTGAGCTAATATTAATGTTGATAAAGAAAAAATTTGTTTGTAAAATATTGCGCATTAATTCGGAAAGATACTCAAAACATTATTTGAATGAGACAATTTTTTAGTTAGTTCCTATAATCCAATATTTTCACCAAAATAAATATTTAAACCTATCTTCAAGCTTAATATTTTATTTTATCAAATAAATAATGCTGATACTTGCCTACTATCTGAACCAAGAAGCCCATGAGAAAAGAAACTAGTCTCGAATTATTTTATTTCACGGAGAAAGATAAGTTAGGGTTTAAATCATGGAAAGGCTTACAATTGTGTTTTTTTTCCTTAACAGTTCACCTTTCTTCATCAGTTAAAATGAGGGTACCTTTCCTGTTAAATTTATATGTTCTTTCTCATTACTCTATTAAAGTAAATATTCAGATTGATCAGATGTGTGGCAACAAGTAAAGCACAAAGAAAATAAATTTCTGTTATTATTTATGATAATTCGAGTTATAGTGGTCTACCCATAAAATGAGTTGTTTTTTTCTATTACCAAGGTGGGTAGACAGTAGTAATAGTAATCACAGTCAGAGAGCGGAAAAGTAGTTATCGTGCTTCAATTGTCTGCCAATTTTCAAAATTCCTAGCGGATGACTCAAAGTCAGGAAGTCAGCCCTATTATATTTTTTTCCTAACTGTGGAAAGATCTGAAACGAGGAACGCAAGGTAGGCTATAATAGAGTTTTAAAAAAAATCTTCCTGTGTTTGTTGTAGGTCAAAACGAACACAATAGCCTATGAGACATTTCCTCCAAAATTGATACTCTACTATTTGGAGTTCATACTCTAACATCCACACACAAAGAACCTTGACTTTTGTAGATATGTAATGTTAAGGATCAAAGTCCAGGTAAGCATGTGATGCTTTGCTTTTAAAACAGAAGTAAGGGTAGAAGGTTATGATAGGTTCCTTTGTAATATTGATGCTATTTATTTCAGTGTTTACTTTTTTTTATATACACTTCCTCTTTTCTTCTGTCGAGCCATGAAAGGATTTGGTTACTACTTGTACATAATAAGTGTTCTCTATTTCCTGCAATCGTACATGGCTATACCTTTTTCTTTATCTTTAAATAATAAAAAAAACCTTCTTAATGTTGGTCTTGATTTAATGGTAGCTACAACTGAAGAACAAATGCCATGAGAAAATTTCTAGTCGTTTCCTTGGGAAATCAAGCGAGCTTTTCAGATTAAAATTATATACTTGAATTTGTACGATTATTTCAATTGAAGTCGTTACTAAACTGGTAATCTAAGCCACATGGGTAAACAAACGTGAAAAATCACACAAGATGACAAAGGAAACCCGCAAGCGTATGTTCTACTAGGCTGCAGACCTCAATTATTCGTGAGCTGAGGTATGACCTGACTAAGGATACGTGGCAAAGCAATTAATTACTTTCAACCCGCTTCGGTGGATACATGCTCTAATGTGTTACTCTCGCATTAGAATGCTGATGACAGGGAGATCGAGGTTCGAATCTCCGTCGGGTGTAATGAGGGTAGTTTCCCCTAAATTGTTTCCACTATTCCTCCACGCAAATGCGGGTACAGTTTCTATAAATATAGCTTTCCTCATTCCTAAAATCATTGGTGTAATTATTAAATAAGCATATAATCCGAACAGGTAGTAAGATGCAGTACTAAAAAAAGTTACTTTCATAAGAATCGCATAAGTATAAAACTTGTGAATATTTTTTATATTCAAATAGGTTTATGAAACATTAAAGGTAAAAAAGTCCCCAACATTGATATTTTGTAGGAAGATCCCAATGAAATATAACTATACACCATTATGTATAGGTAGTAGTAATATAATGTATACGTCAATTGAACCAATATTAAAAATTACCGGTATGTATGCATTTAATCCTATTTATTTAAGTTTAGAAAAAAAAATCAATATCCAAATATAGATCAATGACATTAAAGTGACACTATCTAAAATAAAACTTGGGATGAATATATTTTCATTTAGCTTTCCAAACACTTTGAAGCTATAAGTAGATAACCATGGCAAGTTGATCCAAATTTCCAAGGTTCCAATTCCTGTTTGGGCATTATCTTCAAATACATCGTTATGTTACCATTAGAAAACTCTTTTTTTAACGTATACAAATATTCCATTTTAGAAAACATTCTAAACAAGTTGAAAGTAAGGAGTAGATTTGAATTATAATTTAAGACTTAGATATATTGCTTAAAAATCTATAAAAAGTGTTGATTGATAAATTCGTAGATAAGTTAGTAGATATAAAAAATAAAATTATGGATCAAAATGTATATTTAGGTTAATTTATGGTGATAATATATTGTCAAACAGTGAACATTACACATTTAATAAATAATTCATCATCAATTAAGCATTATATCAGGTGATGATAAGTCTAAAATACATGAAACATGTTAAAAATGTTTTAAACCTTATAAATAATATCAGAGGTTAAACTATGCTATATTTAGTTTATGTAAGTTCAGAATTCAAATTAGAGAAGATTTTTGGGTTAAGATGTTAACATCTCCATAAAGATTACGATTAATTGATTGAGTATTAGTAGAACACGACTTTAAATTATGTATATTTAATGAAACAAAGTATAAAATTTGCCAAATATACAATTTTAATTTTTAGGTTGACCAATTTGAAACGAGTATAATTAATGTGGAGAAGTTTGTAATATTCTAAGTCTTATCTGATATTTCTTGTCCCGTTACTCCTTTTTGCATTTACAGCATTAAGAGACACTGTAATACTCAATCTGACATGACTCGACACATAGGTGTCATAATCATGGTAACTGTAAAATTAATTTGAAGAAAGATTAAGATATAATAATATTAAAGCGTTACAATAGATGACATAAACTGTTGTCCAATAATAAATACAAATATTATTGTGTCCTCGTTTCTCAATATGTTGATAATTATTAATAGGTATCAGACCCTTTATCTCAGTCGGTAGCGTATCTCTCTATTGGACTAAGGGTCCCAGGTTCGTTTCCAGGTATGGCCAAAAAATTATCATTGCTGAAATGTGAGTGATGACTTAACAGCTGAGGGCTGGGTGTAGTGTCTGTTCTAGGTTTAATTTAGTTAATAAGTCGCGTGCTGATATACAAATTCGGCTCAGAACGTACACGTTAAATACATTACATAAATAGACAAACATTATGTGTTTAATCTCCAATGTCGAAATACTTTTTTATTAAGATTTCTAAAATGTTAAAATCTCATAGTTTAAGCTTTCTAAATTAAATAAAAATCTTCCGATCAAATACATTTATCAAAAACATATTACCATTATTTTTTAAACTTAAATTATATATACTTTCTGTGGTGTGTTCCCGCAAGTGAGCTACACTGACCTAGTGGCCACCACTGTTAGTGATAATAGTTCCAAAATTAACGGAATGATGGTGTCATAAAATCAGCACAACGAGCCCTTTAGAAGTTAATCTCAAGTTTCTAAACCTGAGCTTTTCCTTCCTCTTACTTCTACTTCCTCATTCAAGTAGCTCCTCACCTGTCCTCCCGAGGCTGATTTTGAGCCCATTCCTTCACAGATAAATTTTGGAAGTGCCAGGGATCAAACTAAGAACCTCTGGATCTGTAGCCAGGAGCTCTGGCCACAAGACCACAGATATATCAACTGTATTTAAATCTTCAATATTTAAATTTGAGTAAAATATTAGCACAAATGAGTTTTTTGGAACAAGCTTCTCTACCAAAAGATTGAATTCAATGTAAACCACATTTCATCCAAACAGTTCAAAGTAAAATACCACTGGCTAACTCTGATTTCATTGATTATCTTACAAACTCTGCAGTAATTACTCTTTGCTGCATGCTGTGCCAGTCTTGCTTTATTCTATCCAAAGGACGAAGAGTGGAAAGGGGTTTGTAGGCTAAGGGGACACATAGAATGGAGGGTGAGTTAAAGGAAGGAGGGCAAGAAGCCCAAGATTCTGTGATTGATCGGCGCTAGTAGAGAAGGACGAAGCCGTTTTTGAAAGACCGCAACAACGGGTCACGCGAGCGAGCGAGCAAGCTTGGATCTCCCAGACAACACCAGCATGAGCCATTGTGACAAATGGGCGTCATCTCTTGTGCTGTTGCCTTCTTACTGAGATCCCTTCCACCCACCATGGGCTCGGAGGGTTACTCCCTGAATAAAGACGTCAAGTCGGTCTCAAGGGATAATGTTGTTCAGAGTTTCTCAAAGTATGGGCCAAACGATAACTCACTGGTTTAAACGATTCATCCCAAGCTATCTATCTATACTAGAAAATACTCCCATTTGAATTTTAGACAGCAAAAAGATTTTGGTTCAGTGGTTTTTCTTGGCTACTGACTAAACACTCTTACGCCAAAAGATCCATATTTAGGACTAAAAGCATTTATTCAGTTGTACTTTTTCCACGCCATCTTAAACTCCGTTAGAGCTATATTAATGAGTATTAATTACACTGGTTGGCTAGTAATGGAGAAGATATCATTTATAGTACAGTATATTTCCCCGCAATTATAGGGAGAGAGTGTGTGAAACTATATATATATATATATAAACACCAAGCTGGGATTAGAGCTCCAACATTTCTTTCCACTACAAACCAAAATAAATGAGCTTGACATTTTAACACATCCACCGATAAAGGTCTTTGAAAGAGACAGGATTATTATTTCACATATAATGCAAGTTAACCAGGAATATTAGTGAAATTGTATACATATGTCTTAGCAATAACAAACACATTTATTTTACAAACACATACTTTGGTAATGAACGTATTAATTAAATAAAAATTATTTGTTTCTGCATGAACTGATATATTAATATTTTCTACGTGTGTTTAAGAAGCTCTGACACACAGAAATAAGTGGATAAGGATGTTTATTTGTATTATATATTGCACTAAACTAAAATATTATAATTATCTATATTACTCATTAAACTAAGTGTCGGTCTGTTCGTCTGCATCTTAAGATCTCTGGCACCTCTTAACAGATTGCGATGCAGTTTTTTATGTAGATTTATACATAAATGGTTTTAAGCTATTTAACAAACAAATTAACCCAAAAAATTGATGTTTTTTTAAAAAGATTTTGCTTTAAAACATGTGATCAATTTGAATTCTCCTATTAAATGTGGAATTCTATATGCGTCTGTACAGCTTGATCAGCCAATTCAAAGAGTTATTACTGAATACATTTCAATAGTATATCCAAAGAGAATTAATATTTAATTTAATTGGTTGTTTTGAATAGACAGATACTTATAAAGGAGCTTCTGTACTTATATGTCCGATAATAACTGGATAAAGTTGAATTAATTTGAATTCAGTATTTTTTATATTATGTTTAAATTATTTAGTAGTTTTACTATCTTTTTTTAATATTTGTTTATGTATTCAAAGAGCTGAGCAGTGATGTTAAGGGTAGTAAAATTGTTTTATACACACTGTGGAGTTGCTAAAGTGAGAACTTCCACATGTTCATCAACATTTATGGCTCCAGGAAAAGAATTAGAACCGATATTATAAATTTGGCTATAAGTTTGGATATTCCGGACTCAAACATCGACCCACAACTGCATGCAGGTGTAACTAAGCATATTATATATTGCACATATGGACTTTGAATCGATTTTCTCCGTGTATATAGCAAAAACTATCCAAAAAGCTTTCGATGAGCTACGTTAAAGGGAATGATGGATATCCCAAATATCGCAGACGGCATCCCGGTGATGGTGGGCGCTTGGCAATGGTCCATTATTGAGTGTTGAAGATAAGAAAATGGTTCGATAATAACATTAATATGGAGCTGTTTATCTGTGCAATCTCATAAAATCCTTTAAGTATGTATGTAAGTTTATCTAGCTTGAACAAAGTAAACCACTCATCCTACTAATAAAATTTCAAATCACTGGAACACTTATTGGAGAATGATTCATACTGAAGAAGTATTTTATAAAAAGCTTATTTTTGTCACTCTCTTCCTCGCTAAGATGTTTTCTCTCCATTATATCAATATTTTTCACGTGATAAATCCTCTCCCACTTAGTCTTACCCTTAGGAAACGCATTTAGGATGATATTGAATATTCAAAGCATATCAATAGGAATAAAAACTGCACTTTAATTAAGATACGTGTAATGCAATTAACCAATTAGTAAATTATCTCTTGGACAAGACTGTGGAGGATTTGAGTGTTCTTATATTTAACAATTTGTACATATTTATATTCTATTGAGACTATTACTAGACTACAAGCGACCGGCCAATTATATTACACACTTGGAATATAAACAGGTCTAAATTGAACACAGAACAACTTACCGTAGACATAAAAGTATTATCGAGTATTCAAGATCTTGTAGGAAAGGTATTTTTTAGAAAGTGGTGGGAGGTAGATGTAGCGTGTCAACCAAATGGTTGAACAGCTACAAGAAAAATATTTAATATTTTTGGGATTTTATGCGAGACAGAAATTAAATCAGCATATTTAATTTAATCTGTTTCTAAAGTTATATCTTCTGATCTACGAAAGTTACCTATCGTCTAACCTCCTAACACGTGGTTGATCAAATATATTGTCTTTTGATAATTACAGTGTTAAATATCAAAGAAGAAGGCTAATATTATTGTGTTTATGAACTAAAGACTTTAACACTTCGCTTTTCCTGGTGGATAATAATTCATAAACGGGCGTTCTACAGCCACGTGGTGTACACACACGAAAAATGTTAAAAAATATGTCTATATCCTTATTTCTCATAAAAAACAATAGTAGATATTAAATAAGTTAAATTAATACAGATATATTATGCTATAATATATTTATGAACAAGCTCACCCCAGCCAGATGTCTGCAGATATCATTCTTTTAAAAAACACGAGGTTTTCAACCATGGCCGACCCTACACGTGCGCGCTGGTTGAACTCAGCTGGAGAAGAGACTGGAGGTCAAGATTCGACGCCTACACCTGTTGCGCACACAGAGATACTGGTGGTCATTTAAAGAACCTTGGATAGTGTTCATTTTTTTTTCCTTTTCTCCCCACGTTTATTCTCTTTTATTTCTGTCTGTTCTTACATTCTTATTTTCCATTTCTTTTTCGCCTTGTCCTAGCCAGGTTTGGTATATATATGGGCCGTCCAGAGATAGCATTTCGTAGAATAATTCCACGACGAGTCGAGACTACAAGGAGTATTCGCCGCCCGGCGCCGACACTATAGACCATGGAGACTGCGGCGTCAGATTCGTAAAATAATTTCACTGCGAGTCGAGACAACAAGAAATATTCGCCGCCCAGCGCCTACACTATAGACCATGCAGACTGCGGCGTCAGATTCGTAGAAAGGTTCCACCGTGAGTCAAGACTACACGGAGTATTCGCCGCCCGGCGCCGTCACGAAGGACCATGGCGACTGCGGCGTCAGATTCGCTACCTTCAGCCGTGACAACGGGATAAGGGGTCGCCCTACTCAATTCACCGTGGACATGGACGACGCGTTCAGCTGTACTGGTATCCTGTCGTCGTGGCCAAGTCCTTGCTACTAGGACTTTTGTAAAGTAATGTAACTTATGCATCCTTCTTCAAAGGAAAATTATATGTCTTTTATTTCATGAGAAGCCTCGTTTGGTTTCTAGAAGAATAGTTTTGTTTTGGTTTACTAAATTTGGTATGTCTAACTTGAGCATAGATGTTTGCTAAGATTATTTATGTGTCACATGGCACTGTTCTTACATTAAAGCCTCTGGCTAAGAATGTTAGTGTTGAGACTTAGTCTGAGTCACGAGTTCGTTACTCTCTTGTTCCGAATTTAGTCATGACGTCCTAAACGTCATGAACATTAGATTTTTATATTGGGGGCTACTACCAGGATGTCTGTTTACTTTAAAAACAAGTTTAGAACTTTATGTAAATGTAGTTGAAAACTGTGAATTAGCTGAGTATTGGCTTAATGGCGCTACCCAAGGAAATTGCCTTAGATTCATTGTGGGGTCCGCGCTAATTATTCTATTTTTATATTAGCCTATGATTAGGTTTTGATTTAGCATAGAAATTTATAGTTATCAATGTACTATATTATGCTGGCAGTACCATAGGGGAATAAGACCAGCAGTAGTACTTTTGTGACACCTGTTTCCTAGCCTCCAATCAGCTGGAGATATCAGCTGTGTATTCATCATGTTTTATGGATACCTATTAATAACAATATCTACCAAGTGAGACTGTGTAAGTGTTACATTCTTTATTCACTCTTTGCTATTTGTTCAATCTTGTGAAACCTGTATTTATTACAATTTATCTTTTATTTACTATAATAAATATATGTGTTAAAATTACTCTGTGTTTCTATACATGTATTATAAGAACCCGGTAGGGAATAATGGTTCAAACTGCGCCACTCTGCTCTGAATCTCCAGCCTTCTCTGCTTTTTCCAAAGATTTTTGGGCTTCTTCTCGACGTTCTGCCCTCTTTGCTAGTTCCCCAGACTTAATCTGGGGAGGTTTACCATCAAAAACATACAATGGCTTTATGCCATTCTCAATCAGATGAATTGTACGGTAGAGTGTTCCCATTAGATGACTTTTAGTTTCACCATCAACTGAGGTGAGCTGGGCTCCCTCACTCCTCACAGCAATAAGGAATTGATACAGGCTCATTGAGGCATCGATTGCAACTATACGACCAAAATATCTTTTGATCTCGCTTTCCTTCACTGAACTAGGAGCTATATCAGCTATAATCTTTGCAAGACCTAAAATACCCATAATTTAATTAATTTTGACATAAATCACAATAAAAATATCTTCTTACACCTTGCAGACAGCGCGCGAAAACTCTTAACTCTAAACTCTATATTTCTATAAATATTAACTTGCACTGCGCAAAGGTTCAAACTGCGTGACTTTCAGTAACTTTCAGTCTTACTTGTTGGATTTATTTGAAGTGATATATTGTAACATATTGTTGTGAATTGTTTACTAACTTGTGTTCTATTTTTTTGCATGACCTCTTTCACCATGGATGGCGAGGGTTCTGTCACGTCTGATCTCAATGCTTCTGAAGTTCAACAACTCCCAACTAGAGACAATGGAATCATTCAATCGCATGCTGAGTTGGTTGCAGCGATACGAGAAAAGGGGTGGATAGTTGACGATAATACTTCGGCGAGTGAGCTGCGTACCACTCTCAATTTTTTAAATTCCCAACCAGGTGGTTCTAAGGATACTGTTACTCCCCCTGTAGTACGCCAACTTAACCAAATTGCTAGTAGATTAGAGGACATTGATAAAGAGTTAGGAACTGTGCCTGTCACTGATCAAATAGGTAATATTAACTTATCTCAGACAGCCAATAATAGTATTTCTGAAAGCACTAAAGCTAAGGTGCTATCCCGTTTCCTTGAAAAGGTACCTTCTTGTGAGTGTCAAAATTATGTGCTATTATTTAAGTTTCCTTTAGAAATTAATACATTTTTTTAGTTGAACATTGATAATGAAATAGATGAGTAGATAATTATACTCGTATTATTAATTATTTACTTTTGGATAATCTCAGGTTTGAAAGATGTGCAGTGGATTCTTCAGGTATATCCCCTACGTTGATAAAAAAAATACAAGCGACATTCGGTCACTAATTTGTTTGAAGGGGGCCGGAGAGCGCATATGACTTTTAAATTGTCTTTTAATTTCCCCATCGACCAAATCACCGTGATTAGTATATCCAAGCAAAGGTTCACATCAAAATTACTACAAATAACTTATTATCTCTTATAATATGAAATGAGTGTACAATGTAGTATAAGACATCAATTGAAGATCTATATAGAACTTTGTGATATCTTAGAAGCAACCGTGTGCTTATATGATGCGGCACCATATGGTTCTTAGAAGACATCAGTTAAACTCTACTGGTAGTTTCGATTCACTAGAGCTGATAAGGTAAATAGCTGCCTGAAAAGATACTACATATGCCCAGACATTGTGAAACTTTCCCTGCCAACCAACATACGCACCCCCCTGTGCGAGGATCAAAACTAGACTTATTTATTGATATATTGCTGAAACAAGTAAAAATGGTCTTATTAAACAACGTAAACAAGGTAACATTGATTAACTCCCAGATATGCGTCGTGGTTAAGGACATCCAGGATTTTTTTTTTTATTGATCACTATGAATGTATTCTGTAAATCAAGCTTATTTCGTGGTTACAGGATCAAGATATTCTAGCTTCAAAAATGAATCGGTAAATAAAACTAATGACTGTATTTTAAACTAGTTTTTAGTGTTTTTTCGCACTAACGTTTCAATAAACATTATTCTTTCTAATGTTTTAATTCCCTTAGTTCATTCGGTCAAACAATTCACAAGCTTCAATTAAAATTTGAGCCTCCATAATTTTGTTACGAAATTTGAACCCACCTTAACTGTGCAATGAGACCAACAGTTTACAAAATCTTAATATAAAGGCGGCTGTCCTGACAGATGGCACTACGTGTGAATGGGTCTTGATACTAAGAATATCCATGCTTCCATTATGCCTGTCCTTACAGTTAAAATGCATGTATCTTTCTATAAATGTTTTTCATGCAAGGGCCATCAACACAGTTTAAGGACAAACCCTGAAGATGGCAGGCGTTGAGCTTCAGAACGAGTGTTTCCCACATGAACAACTATATGCGTGACGAGTTCACGTGATAGTTCTTGCAGCAACCTCTAATTGTTCGCTCTTGATGATAAAACCAATAACATCATTTACATAGTACCCTTGCCTTAAATTTTGTTAATATATTTCATTCAATTAATACAAATAATCTACGTGTCTAGTCTTAAAACAGAAATCATTAAACTACTGTACATTTTTTTATTCTGAATATAACTTACAACTTTTATCAATTCCAAAGTTTACATTATGAACATTTTTGCCTAATTCCTTGCGTGATTTCTTCTCACTGCGGCAAATTAAAAACTCTTTTAATGAATCTGTTTTTAAAACTGAGCAATGCTACGGGTAAAAGCTAGTTAATCATAAACAATTCTATTAGAAAAGAAAGAATTTTAATAATCCAAGTTCGAACCAAGGTAAAATCTCTTGTTCACTTTTGTAGCCCTATTTGTGACGCATCCTTATATCCTTGTTGATCTTACAATGATTAATATATTCATTAAATAGAAAAAGAGGAATAATTATTTCCAATAAACCTAAAGTTTTGACAACTTAACTCTGGGAGGTCTCACTAAATTAGGAACACACACACACACACTAAAAATAACCTTTCCATTATATAGTATAGCTTCATGTCATAAAATAATCTAGCTGAATTTATTGATTCCACCAAAGTTTTTTTACTGGCGTTTTGTCGGTGGAGACGTTAGGAATCGCGCTTCGGTTGTCACGACAAGGCCTGAAAGTGAAGAGATAGTAGTGTCTTGACACCGCCTAGCACCAGAACGAACATGTCCGCCATCTTCCTTACCCGTCCCCCCAACTGTTAACATATTACATTGTTAATTACTATTCCACGATGAAGGAATCAGATAAAGGTTTAGGCTCAAGTTTGAGACCACAGTTGATCACGCACATGGCTTGGGAAGAAGAAGAAGCACCTTGTCTACTTCTTGTTTCAAATAAAAAGGGGGTGAATTAAACTCCGCCCCAACGTCTTACATTTAACAAATCACTACAGTAGCTAGTTGACTGGTGTGCTAAATGTGTATTCTTTTTCACTCAGCGTAAGGAATATTTTAACATTGGACTAAAAGTTAAAAGCAAAATAGAATGAATACTCAGATTATCTCAACTTTGTTTGGGCTTTAGATGAGTTATTTTTTCCCTTTTACGTCTATTACCCGTCAGGATTATAGATATTTAAATAACGCTAAAGGGGTAAGGATGAGAAAGGTAGATTTTGGAAGGAACGTATCCGCATTTGCGTAGAGGCATATTGAAAAACTATTTAATAATAAACACCCTCAGTAATCCATTCTGGGATTTGAACTGAAGCTTCCCACACCACCTAATTAGAATAGTCTGACATCTAGTACACATTACCAAAAATGTTTGTAAGTTCAAATCTTGTATGTCCATTTAAAAGAAGGAAATAGTATTTAAAACATAAAAAACACACCTACTTATTGTCTTAAATATTTAGGACCAGATAAATCGGACATCCCAGACTGCTAATATACTTAATTTGATGTGCATTATATCACTATTAAATTAATAAATCAGCTACTTTCCAAAGTAACCGATATTAGTGGTTAATATTATTAGATACATTCAATTTATTAATTTAAAAGATTATTTTACATAACAACACCTGTTTGGCTGAAGTAATAAATTATGGTATTTTGAAGGTTAGGTTAAGTTAGGTTAAAGGAACAGATTTTATATCAAGATGGGCCTCAATTGATACGCACAACAGACTCATAACTCAGACAAGGACTCAGACAGCTTCAAAATTGCACAAACATGAGATTTATCACTTTAATCAGGGGGTGCTGGTTTTTATGCTTAATAATATATTAATGTGAATTATTTGACTACAACTTGAAAAATGTATCACATTCAACAGAACTGTTTCCTTATTATGCTTCAAATCCGGTGATTTTAGGCCTACGTATTAACCTGATTTATCGAATCAACTAATTAAAACATTTCTAATAATAATGTGCGTGATTTTGCACAAGGGTAAAAATCCTTTAAATGACATTCTAAATTGGGTTTCAGCAGTGGTCTTCTATCCTTTCATTTTAATTGATATAAAATGTAAAACCATTATGAATATTATTGGTGTTTGGTTAAAGTGACAGTACAATTTTTTTAAGTCAGCCTGGTTGCTTGTAATGGCTTTAGTTATTTTAGTTTACATTATGATAACTATTCTACTAATTAACGCCGCCTCTAGAAACTCATATAAAGTGAATTTGGATTTTTATTCTTTTAATTGGTTTTGTCATATAGGTATTATAAAATAATCTTTGCGCCTAAATAATTTGTTTTACATTCTAGCTGGCTTCTAGAGTGTTTAAGGTACGCTTTATCTACCAGATATTTAGATAAATTCAACCAAACAATAGATATGAAAAAGAAAATTTTGTACAAATTAAGATCATGTTGTAGTAATCTTAGTCAAATACAGCACTTTTTATAGTGGACCATGTTAGCTTTAATTTATTACTTGATCAAATATTTGTTATGTAGAGCTTTAGTCAAACAGCATTTTTATATTCTCAGATCCAACATTTTATATTTTAGATACTGGTAGGTCAAGGCCCACAATTAATAATGTATAGTACGTTAAGATACACTAATCAAAGCTGGAATTGTTGTGTTGAAGTCTAATAGTAGAAAACCAATAAATGGTAGCCTATATATATTTAGAAAAGTATACAAAATTTCAAAACCTTTATTTTTATGTTAGATTATACGAATCAAACCGGAAAATTATTGCAAATAAATTAAAGTGTATTAATAACATGATAGGAACAGTAGCTGGTAGTTTCTACAGTTACTTATGCTACTTTAATAAATTCATAGTCTAATTATATGATATGCAGTTATCACTTAATGATACAGGTTGTTTCATTGGGAAGTCTCACATTTTAATATGCTATAGCCTTATGGCCCTGGTGGTGATTATATATCAAGGGAATTCAAATGGCATGCAAGACTTAGAATAATTTTTTCAGATGGTGTTCGTGTTGACTTTAGCGGATGTTCTTGCATTAACTCGTAAGTATTTGCGAATAAGTCACACACCGTCCAGCAGCGCGGGCTTACCGTGAAGAATTACTGGCTCACCAATCCCGTTATTGCCACACAAAGAGCCTACCAAACCTCGTACGATTCTCGTGATGGTCCAGACTGGAGGTTGATGGCTCGTGGCAAAGATGGAAGAAACGGGTTCCATTACTAAATGATAAAAGAAAGCCATCAAATGTTTTTCAGTGTGCAGAAGATATTCTCAAGCGATTGATTCGTTCTCCCGGAAATCATTACACCGATTGTCACTGTAGACCATCTTTTTTGTGACGATGTGCCAAATAACAGCAAAGCAAGAAAAATTCATAATGACAGCTGTACACAAGTTGATGGAGCCCAACCACATAAAGTGTGTACGTTATTGCAATTTGTTCATCCTCTTCGTGAAAGTAAATCCAGTAATATTGACGATGACGTGGCTTACCGATGGAGCTTGGTTTCATCTACCAGGATATGTGAATTCCCAAAACACAAGAATTTGGGTGTCCTAAGACCCTTATGGGATCCACGAGACACCAGTTCATTCTCATATGGTAAGTGCGTGATGTGTACTCTCACTATGAGATTCATTGGACTCATTATATTTAAAGGGAGTGTAAACACTGATGCATGCAGGACTATTTCCATGACCTTAACAGAGCAACTAGACGACATCGAGCTTACGTAGGGGTACTTTTAGCAGGATCTTGCCACATAACACACCTCCAATGAGTCCATGGCCCTCATCAACAGCTTCTTCTTGTACCGTGCTATCTCAAAAAAACCTGTGGACCCCCAGGTTGCCAGACTTGATGTCAGCAAATTACTTATTGTGGGGTCATCTTAAGGGGGAAGTCTACAAAAATCGCCCACAGACCATTCAGGATTTCAGGGCAGACATCATGAAAGAAATAAACAATATCGACACAGGAATACTGAGGCATGTATTAGAAAACATGAGGAAAGTGTGCAAACATGTCTAGAAGAGGAGGGGGGACACCATTAACACTTGATGCGATGATGATGAGTCATCATACCATTACTAACCTATAATTTACTTGCATTTATGTTACTATTTAGTTACTAAGCCAAGTGATTGAATTATTTAAAATGTGGGACCTGCCACTGAAACAACCTCCAAATGTATGATTTTTCCGCAAGACCTGTCTGGTAGCTAGCGTCATCTATGGTTTCCATGATCCAGCTGTTCTTGTTGGCGTGGAAGGATACTTTAGTCGGTTGTGAAGCCACGTCACGCCTTTCACACTCCCACTCACCATTCCACAAAATAGGTTTTATATTTCTATTCGACATGGCCAAGGGCCTTAAGGTCTAGCTGATTTTCCAGCTAGTTTAGTGTTCCACCTATTATTTACGTTTTTTAATGGATAATTTAGAATCCATTTTTGAATATTAAATAATATAAATATAATGAATAACTAGAATCAAATTGTAAATATTTTAATAATGCCTAAATTTTAAAGAAGGAAAATTAATTGTACTGTTAAAGTGAGTGTCATAGACAATATAATTTTTACTAAATATATGTCAATACATTGAAAATAACACCTGAAATAAACAGAGAGATTAAACATATATAGGTACTTGTTAAATTTAGAAGATTAGATAATAAATTCCTCATTAGTTTGAAACATATTGTGTTTTAGTTAATAATAATTGAGTTGTGTTATCTTCCATATGAACAGTAACGTAATTTCAATTATTTAGAGCTTATGTGTTGATAATTCTATTTTATTTTGAGAGCCAAGATATTTAGGTTTGGTTCATTTTGTCTTTATCAGAACACGAGTTTTATTTAAGTAGGAGCTAAGACGAATTATAAGCGTTGACTTCACAAATTTCATTGTGACTTATATTGAATGACATTGATGTTGAAATATTCCAAAAAAACTATACAACGTTGAATAAGGTTTAATTAATGTTTATCTTTTTAAATTTGATGATATTAAGTCCAAATCATACTCCTGTGCTACTGAGTGATGAGAGTGCAATATATCTGCCATCCGATGATTAGACTGCTGATGACAGGCATATCTAGGTTAAAATCGTGTTAAGGTGCACTGAGGGTGGTTTTTCCTATAGGTCTTCCACTCTCTCTTAACGCAAATGTGAGTACACTTCCGTTAAAATTAAACCTTCCTTATTCCTAGATGATTATCGTAACTAGAGAATATGTGTAAAAACTGAATGGGTGGTAAGATGTGGTACCAATAGAATCTCCTAAATATCTTAAATTAGCGGTTTGACCCGCTCTTCGGACGGCTAAGTATTATCAAAACTTTATCAAATTATAACGTTCAACATCCGGCTGTTCCCTTTTTGTTAGTTCCTAAATTCACAATCCTGAGTTGACTATTGCAATCACAAACCAATGATGGTAGTTAATAAATTATAGATAAATACATATTTAAAATAAATATATTACCTAGTTTACAAAATGGATGCACAAAAAAACACAGCCCATTGACAAAGCAAAATATAACTAAGATAAATGAAATAATAAACACTTTTACAGAAAGATTTTGCATAAAATAGAAACAAAGTTCACCAAAGAGTATAAATAAATAATATTATGTGTTAAATAATATATTTAAAAATGGGCATAATGGTTTTCCAAAGAGCATCACGATTCACCGAGCTATGTTGCCAAATTTATTTTAATTGTTGTGTCAATGATAGCTTAGCGCTAAATTATCCTATGATTTTAGATGTGTTATCGCAATGCTAATGGATCTCATTTAAGATACTCAATTTATGCGTTCATTTGTCCTTAGACTTCTTTGGATTTTCTAAACAAAATTCAAATTTTCTACCATTTGAGAAATTGGTTTTTCATAATATTAATTTCCCGAGCCAAACCTTCCAACTTTTATTGTTATTGTGGGATGGTCTTTTACAAACCTGACAAATTTTAATTTCACTCTATAACTAAATAAATATTTTATAATAATTTTAGAAATATTTTAAGCTAAGATCACCTATCTATTTTCAACCTCTCTTCTAATCATTAAATATTTAACAATTATTTTTTTATTGGAGTAATCTCTCTATATTCCTGGGAGATTTTAATTTTCTGTCCCACCAAAAAATGTTTTTTTTCCTACTTAACACAACCCTCTTATATTTCTACATTTAAAATCTTCAGCCTTTAATGGTTATTTGGAGTGGTCCTTATAATTTCTTGCCACATTTCAGATTCTGAGACTTATTTTGTCATCTCTCTAGCTGTCTGCCAAATTTAAATACTATAAATCATCTAAAAATATATTTTATAATAATTATAGACTCCCAATTCCCTGATCCCCCATTTAATATTTCCCAAGCTTAGATTTGTCTGGTATTGAAATCTTGTCACCTTCCCGTCAAGCAAAATTTAAAGTTTTTTAGTTCAGGGGTATGTGAAATACGGTGATGAGTGAGTCATGGTGTCACACACCTGTCTATACTCACACTCTGTAGGAGAATGAAAATAAAGAGCCCTCAAAAAAATGTATCCACTTCTAGAAATAATTTTTCATCTAAATTTCAAAGCTCTGTGCCCACTGGTTCAAAAGATAAATCAGTGAATTTTGAAAACTTTCAACAACCCATTCTCCCCTTAGAGGTCAAATTTAAAGTGTTAAGAATTATTTTGATATCTGGAGCGGTCCTACCTTCCTGCCAAATTTATATTTTATACATCACTTATAAGCTATTTTTATATCCCTTCTCTTAACCTCCCCCCCACCCCCACCCCCAAAATTTATGGAGTATCATTTACAAATTTAGGGTTTTCAGAATTTAATGAATATTTGGAGGGGTCCCGTTAATATAGTGACGAATCTCGATTTTATACCTTATAAAAAAGCTATGTATTATTAATTAATAATTCCTGAGTCCGCATTTTGAAAATTTTAGTTTTTATATATTCCTGGTTATATGGAGCAATCCCTCTACATTCTTGCCAAATTTCAGTTTTACAGCTCATCTTGGAGTGGGTTTTCTTTTCCGGACAGGATTACTTTCAGATTTATATATATATAGATAAAAGTTTATTCAAATTTACAATATGAATAGTTTATTCAAAAATTTAACACTAAATGTAAACTATTATTGTAACTGTAACTGTAAATAATGCTTCACTTTAACTATATTCTAATTTATTTAAACTATAATCATCAAAGTAAAAATATGCTAAACTGGAAAAAATCTACCTGAGCTAAAATAAACAAACATTATCATGTCTAAAATTATTCAGAAAACTTTAATAAACCTAACCAATCCTTGTATTCATAAAAAAATGCATCGTACTTCACAAGACTTTTATGTTTGAAGAGTAAGAATAAAAACTATTATAAGACCATGGCTAAATAAAGATGAAATATAAGTCCTATAATATGCATCGTTCTCTTTAGAACAAGTCTACTTTTATTTTAAACCCATTTTTATGCAAAGTTAGATAGGAGAAGGTGGTTGAGTAATATGCTATGGATAAACATATTTAATAAATAAAATGAGAACAGTCACAACCATTGCATCAGGTTGGAACTTAAGCCCATGGTACTACGGACATCAAGATAGATGTGAGAGAGATCCCAGTTCCGTCAACTACAGTGCATGACGTCATTATAAAACTAAAGCTGTGTGATATCAGCGTTTACAGACAATTTTCAAAATAATCCGATGTTTTCATGCAGGTTGTAGGCCAAATTATCGATAGGCTTCTTACAAAATATTAGAAAGTAGGCGTAGCAATCAATAGTGTTAGTCAGACAAGATTTTTATCCTAAAAGGAATATTGAATAAATATGTATTATTCTATTTTCCTTATGTCCCTCTAAGGTGATGGGTAAAAGTCACTAACGTTAAAAGTATATTCATTAGGAATTATGGATTTAGATAGGCAATTAATGAATAATTTACATAAATATGTATCGTTTATAGTTATTCTCTAAGGTTAACAATAACAGACTGTTAAACAAATTAAAATAAGAGCATATTTTAAAATTTCAAAGTGAGATAGTAAACGGTAAGAGTAAATAGTCATATTCTGCAATGATGCTAGGGCAATCGGGAGAAGGGGTAAAGGTGGTTCAACATAGGTCCGTCCGCCTATTTATCTCCATGTGGTCACCTACAACAAGCCTTCCGAGGATGTAAAAGAGTAGTGGGTGAGAGTCTGGTGGCTGAGACTATACGTGGCACACCTGTGGCAAAGCCACTCTATCCTTTAGCGCCATAAGGTGTAGTAGCTCCCTAGCACTCGTATTTTGTTATATGACATGAGAACATTTGGTGACCTTGAGCCCACTCTCAAACATACTGATCTGGGAGACTCTAGATTAATTACAAACCATCTGTCCTATTAGTTATTGGTTCTACTGAGAGTAGCATCTAGGAATAAATAATAATTCTAATTTGTTTAAAAATAATCACATGCTATTGTTTTAGTGACGACTATGGAAATAGGTACAAATTGATTAATTTTATTTATTTTTATTCAGCACCACGTCTTACTACCAGTTTGGGTTATACGATTAAGTATTAATTACGCCAATGGATTTGGAATTGGTAAGGTAGAATTTGAAGAAAGTTAGCCCTCATTTGCATGGAGGGAGAGTGGAAATCCATTTAGGAAAATCCACCCCTGTTCACCCGACCGAGACTCTAACCTTGATCACCCCGTCTTCTGAAGTCAAGCTCAACACAAAACTAGCGTGCTAACCAAATACACCACCAAGTCGGGTAAAAAATAATTAAATTACTTGAATTTTTCAAGGCTGAATACTGCCAAAAATACTCTGCAAATAAATATATTACACACTTTAATCGAAGGGTTATTATTAATTCTATCTACTGCACAATTATTTTAAGCTTTTTTTTATAATATTACTATAGATTAAAAACCCCATTATTATCTATGTATATAACTTGCCTTATACTTTCATTCCAACATCCATTTTAAAAACACAAATTCTATATATGTAGTATATAATTTAAGGAGTATTTTACTCTAGTTTTAGATTGTAGCGTGTAATTTCTAAACATCTTATTTAGTTAGGTCTTACCACTGATCAAAATACACATGTTTTAATTATGATAATGTCGTAGGAAAATGGAAGCTAGAATATTGTGAAAATATACCTTGTTTTCGTAAGGAGAGTGTGAAACCAATTAAGAACATCCACTTACAATAAATATGGAGGAGATTCGAGCCTAAACTCCCCCTACTCCCCCCTACAATCAGCAAATCAGCTTAGATGAGCCTGACTCTAAATTCGTGTGTGCACCGGTGTGGGTCTAAACCTGATGCTACTTGGTAAGTTAGGCTAGCCAAAGCAAGCACATTTAACTCCAACGCCGAAAAATTAAGTATTTTGATGATTCCATTCTCAACAATTTAATATTTTAGAGATCACAAGTAACTTAACAATAGATTAACTGACTCGTAAAAAATATCACTAGCAATTATTCCATAAGTATATATATAAATTGATCATTTAACACTAAAATAATGAGACCAAAATGTGAAAAAGTCATTTCTACATAGATATAAATAAAGTTTATTTGAATGGTTTTTAAACTCTGAATGTCTTCCTTTCGTGTCCAATAAATAAAAGTGACTGGTAAACGCTCGGTTCAAACCTCAACACGCTCATCAAATGAACCCAGGGGATCCAACACCAACAAAATAGCTATTGAGTTCAACCAGGAAGATATTTTGTCAAGTGAGGGTGTTCATTTGTTCCTGTCTCATGTTTGAATGTAAGAGTGATCACATCATTGTGGTTTTAAACGTCCTAGAGTGAGAGGGGAGAGGGAGGTTAAAATAAGACCAAATCTTTCTTTGAGACCTCTACATGGTAAATATTCTATGATTAGGGCTATACAGGTGTATATGCTTTTCGCATCGGATTCAAACGCATTTAAGTAAAATTGGTAAAGAATAAATCAGAGAGAAGCTAGTTACTGTACCTCCTTGCTACCTCAGTAGTCCTTGCAGGATTAATCTTATCCAAAGAGTAGATCGTTCCTGTAATTGTTTAAGTTCATGAATAATATATCACCAAGCGATTTGTGATTATTATATTGAATGAAAAAATTAACACAGTTGTACCCCAAATATTTTACCTTTACAAGATGATTTATTTAAGGGTTATTTTTAGTAATTATCAACAATAGTATTTGAGATCCTAACGTCACACTCCCGACTTTATACAGACTGAGTTAAAGTTTCGGGAAGAATTTTCAATTACGATTTTCATATATATGCAATGACTCTAAAATAACAGTGTGCCTGAAACTCTTTTGAATATTAAATATTCTTCCCAATCTATTTTCCTTAAAGTTGATTAATTTAATATCAATTTAAATCAGTAATGCATTAGCCTGGGCTTAAACCAACTCAATTCTGAGCTTGAGACTTTTGATTTTGATATTTAATGGATTTTTAAAACTAAATGGTTGATTTGAGATTTTAAGAAAAAAGCGCATAATAGCTTTTGCCATTGTTGATTTACTCATTGAAATGTAATTAACGTATTTATTAAAATATTTATTAATTGTATCTCGTCAGTAAATATTTTATAAAGTAGATTTCCATAAATAAGTTGTATAGGTTATATATAATAGACTACTTTTATTTATTATAAATAATTAAAAGATAATTAATAAAATATTTTTAACAATTTTAAAATCCGGAATCACTAAATTATGTGATTTATTAAATTTTGTAAATCCTGTTATGGTATTAAAACTTTTAATGACACATAAAAGACTCTTGTGTCTGTTATGGGTTTTAACAGGTTTAATTATAAATTATTTATATTTTAACACGATAGTAACGTTGATAAACACGTATACAATATATACAGCTATTACGTATATCACAATTTAAGTATATGTTTACTCAATATGATTTTACTCCACAGTATGTTTGTGGCTGGTTTTAATTGCTGATTTGTAATATTTTTTTAAAAAGGTGCTTCAAAATATTTTTAATAACGTAATAAACATTATTATATGCTAAAATCAAAGACTAACATATAATATATGTACACCTAAATAACCAACTTATATATGATTGGAAATATGTATTTTATTGTGATGTGATGATGTTCATTGCTAAATATGCATTAACATATTATAATACTCCATCACTAAAACAATACAATGTGATAACACACTATCACTAAAACGATACAATGTGATAGCACCCTAACACTAAAACAATACAGTGTGATAACAACCCATCACTAAAACATACTATTTGATAATACCCCTTCATTAAAATTATACAATGAGATAACGCCCTATCACTACAAGATTACAATGCGATAGCAACCAGCCACTTAAACAATAAAATTGGATAACATCTCGTGATTATACAATACAAGGTGATAGAAACCTGTAACTAAAACGATAATATGTGATAACCCACCGTGACTAAGACAATCCAATATGATAAAACACCGTCACCAAGCAATACAACGGGATGACAAGCCGTCAATAAAACAATACAATGTGGAAACACGCCTTAACTAAAACAATATAATATGACAGCATCTCTTCACTAAAACCATACAATGTGATAACGTCCTATCACAAAAAATACTTTGTGATAAACTCCTGTAGTGAAAATAATACAATGTGATAGCAGACCATTATTAAAACAATACAATGTGATAACTCTTCACTTAAACAATACAATTGGAGGGCAACTCGTCACTAAAACAATACAAAGCTATAACAATCCATCACTAACATCACACAATACGATTGCACAATACAATATAATGTGATTAAAGCCCATCATGAAAACAATATGATATGATAGCAACCCATCACTAATACAATACATTATGGTAACAACGAGCAACTAAAACATTACAATGTGATGGCAACACGTCACTAATATAATACAATGTGATAACAATCCGTCATTAAAACAATACAATGTGATAGCAACTCGTCACTATTACAATACAATATGATAACAATCCGTCAATAAAACCATACATTTTGATTGCAGTCTGTCACTAATAAAATATTATATGATAACAAGCCAATACTAAAACATTACAATGTGATAGCAGCCTGGCACTATAAAAACACAATGTGATAACACCTCGTTAATAAAACAATATAATGTGAAAGCATGGATTACACTATGGCCCTACCTTATAAGCTATACCGTGGTGGAACCATGCAGTTGCTTTCCCTGCTTCCCATACAATTTATTTTCATGCTTCCAAAGCAATTGCTTTTCTTCAGGGCTATACGTTGGGTACGACCTATGCTTAATTGACCAGTTGAACGAGATAGTCAAGGCACAGACAATAGCTCATATGGTGACGTATTCCCCACGGGCACAGTATTAGGTATCGATAATTAAATGGGTTTTGATATTTAGATGCTATATGATAGCACTTAGAGGCAAGATCAGGATTTTCACTCTAGCTTTAAAATTAAGAGTTGTTTGGTTCAAAATGATTGGCTATCTGGGGAGAAATATCAATGTTTACTTTTTTCCTAGCGAGTAGTCATTTAATTGTAGTAATGATTTTTGAACATTGGAAATAGTTCTACAATGATGTTAATACATTGTATGACCCGCCTCGGTGGCGTAGTTGGCTAACGCGCTAGTCGCTAATTCAACCTTCCAATTTTCCCAATCCATTAGCGTAGTTAGTACGTAGGGCGTATAACCCGAACGGATAGTCAGACACGATGCTAAATATTAAAAATACATTGTATCAACATGATGAGTATCTGAGGAGTCTCTTACTTAATAAATAGCACTAAGCTTGTTATATCTGGGTAAAGTTTATTTAAGGGTGATCTACTGATAAATGATAACCGATTTTTTTTTCTAAACTATAATAGACTCTATGAAAATTTACGATTGTGCAGTACCCTTTTTCATAATGTCGACCTAAGCAGTCTCTATAGTTTTTATTTTAAAGACCATATGACAATTATTTGTATTTAATAATCTTATATGGCATTTTTTTCCAAGTTAAATCAAATTGTATATATTATTCCATTGTTTTATTCCTACTCATGAAATAATTCCAATGCTTAGTAACAATATTGCTTCGAATCTCGGTTGAAGATGCTTATTGGTTATTTTTTATCCAGTGCGTGTTAATATCCTTTCTGCCCATTCACATTGCATATTAATTACAATATGGGAATAGTTATGTAGAGGACCAATTTTATAGTAGGTAAATATAAATTTGTGTTAAAGGATATTGGGAAAAAGTTTATGAAAACATATTCTCTCTACACCCAGTCAGGAGTCGCGCCCCAACCTCTCTATCACCGATATATTAGAATAAATTAGTAAAAATTTAGATATCTGATCCAAATAATTATGTATATTATTGGATAATATTGGTTTAGCATTCAGCAAGATTACCCACTATTAATGATCAAATATATTGTTTAATACAACCTAAACGTATTTTGTGTTTTTCGGGTGAAACTAGGGGTCTCCATATTCATTCAAAGCTCCACACTAGAACGCTAATATTATTGCAATATTTCTTCAGTTCTTAATCCATGGATAGCAAAAAAGTATTAAAAATACACTTAAAATTATTTTGAATTATAGAGCTGAACTTTTTTATAACGAGTACTGCAATTACGAGATCAAAACAGTAATGATTAAAAGCTATAACGATTTTAATCCACGCGTATTTTTTAAAGACAAAGATTAATGTAATATATATTACATTAATCTTTTTATCATTACAGTTTTGATCTTGTAATTGCAGTACTCGTTATAAAAAAGTTCAGCTCTCTAATTCAAAATAATATATATATTTATCACATTAATAAAAGTAGTAATAATTAATAATAATATATATTACATTAATCTTCATCTTTAAAAAATACGCGTAGATTAAAATGGTTATGACTATATATATATAGGTAGCTTTAAAACTTGTAGATATTATTATTATTTACTTAGGTAGTTTTAGAAGCCCATTTCTTGGAAAGGGTAAAAAAGAAAGAGGTGACTTAGCTCTTATGAACACCCGTATCTGATTGCGAACAGTTAATAAACCTGCCCAAAATCCGCAGCAGCTTGTCATATAAGCTAAGTCACACATTCCAATTTTGACTATTTCAGGAATTCCTTGGAAGCCCCTTACCTACATATTCATGGTATATAAACCAACATACCATCGTTTATACAGAAATAAGTGAAGAATCTCTATCAGCAGATCCCAAACATGTATATGACTGGATTGAGTTGGTTTGGAAAGCAATCAGGAACTATTTTACAAACAAATATATCTACGAAGACGTAACAAGAATATTTTCTTATAATTTGACCCCAGACAATATATTTACGTTCAAAATGAATTTTCCATTCTTTTGAAAAAGACCCAAGACTTTTTTGGTGGTGCTCATATGCGCCTATATGACAAGAACTGATTTAAAAAAATGTTTGTCATAGGAAAATCGTTTAAAACTAAGTGTTACAAAAACATAAGGAAATTTCATAAGATCTTCACTGCAAACAATGGAGCTTGGATGATTTAAAAAAAAGTTTTTGGAGTAGGCTTACGTAATGATTCGAATAAGTAACTACGTGTGCCAATATAATCAAATAAAGTGGCCTGATAAATCACTAGTAGAACACATCTATTTATGGGATTTAAGGATGAACTAGTAAACAATTAGTGCATATTTTAGTCAATACTATGTGGAATTGAATCTAAGTCCTGTAAACCTGTAATTGGCCATTCTAAATGATTTGAGAAGGCTACGGGTATTAAGTACAAATACAACTTACATATATGTGCACGCCCACTAAGGCATCAACATAATATGATGTAGTTTGCCAGTAACAAGGATGTCGGATCTCGAATCCTAGTCAGGTGTAATGAATATGGCTTTCCCTAGCTCCCACACACTATCCCAAATAAGCCATCTTCTTCTCTCTGACAATATACGCACTTGATAAGGCGTTGAGCACAAAGGTAAGTATACATAAAAGTGTTTTTATGTATTACTCGATCACACCCCACTTCCCCCACCCAGTATTTAAGCTAATTACTGTATTTAATGAATCGCTTCTACCTTCCTCTAAAGTCTAAATCCTATTACATTGGTCACTGTTTCTCTACTCTCTGTGTAGGCAACCTAACTCGTCCACTCGTGTTGGTCAATGAGAGAAATTAGATCGTTTTCCAAGTGACTGAATAGAGTTGGCTCGTCAAGTGACCGATTTATTGAGTCGTAAAGTCAAACTAATTTGGATGCACACCGGACGAGCTTTCAAGTAAATTGCGGGTGGCCACCAAGGGACTTGGAATGTGGACGCTTAGTTTCCCTTAGTTCAAGAATTGTATTAAGATGACTCAATAATGGATGGGTCTTCATTACCCTTTCTGAATTTCTGTGTAAATAACACTCAACATATTTGATCGTCAAAATTGTTTAAACAACCGAGTATTGAATAGGCTTATTGACTGATGAGCATGGATTTTGTTCTCCAGATTTATTAGTCACAAACATAGGTCCAACACTATTTTTATTATGTTTTCATGCACACCTGGTCTTTCTGAGCGTCCAATCTCGTCAAATGATTACACTAATGGTGTAGTGGGGAGAAAGCTAGAATATAAAATAGACAGACTTTTTAATGATGTTAAAGAAGAGTGGTAAGCCTTTAATAAATAAATACTATGGAACTCCGCACGGACTTTCTCACTACAGTGTTTAAAAATGGAGATATTCACTCAAAGCTCGTAATATATGTGTACACTAGTAAAACCCGAACAAAAATTGCGTTATACCTACGTTAAACATATTTTGACTACCGGATTTAAACTTAATGAATTTCTTTTTAAAGAATTAAAGTCCTCACTAGTATATTTGAACAAAAAATAATATTGATATTGGGTCCACAAAGATCAATAATTCCTATTAAAAATTTTGAAATCCGGTTGAATTTTCGAAATTTTACTAGGGGTTGAACATTTCATGTTTATAGCATTTTTATTAATTTACTCACTCATAAATGTTTACCAAAAAAGGGTAAATATTGACTATTGAGTCTAAAATGAAAGAGTACATCACAGTGAGTTAAAAAAGTGAGATTACCATCTTAGCAACCTGGCAGATTGACTGCCACATTGGATTCAAAATGGCGGTCATACATTGCTATTTTAGGCCATATATCGGCTCGCATTAATTCGATTTCAATTCTATTTTCCCCAAATTAGGGCATTATTAATATATTTTTTGGTGTTATTTACATTTATATCTTTAATAATTTTTCCGGAAAAGCGTTTTTTTTAATCTTCATTTATAATAGCCTATTACTTATCTAATTACAAGATCATACGATTTTTATTGCAGCAAATAGATCCTCAATTTATACACATTATTTTACTATAAGGCCATTCTTTTCGAATACCTGCCATTAGGCCTAAAGTAATTTGTTGACATTTATGCCAAATTACCTTTTGTCAACTGACGTGTACCCCAATTCTACACAACACCGAGAAGTTATTTTGTACCAGACATATATTTTGGATAGCATATTTAAGTGTTTATTTATATCTATACATGTATCATATTCTGAAAATTGAAAAACGACACCTGGACACGGGAGTCGAACCCGGGGTGTCATTTTTCAATTTTCAGAATATGATATCTATGAGGGACTATCCCCACTAAAATGCATTAACAATAGTTTCGGCTATTTGTTTCATTTATACATGTAGATATAAATTTTGCATTCGTTTTTGAATGTATAATCAGACATATAGTATTAGATTTTCCCTAAATATCACAATATTTGTGAAAAGCGACCAGACTAAATGCTTTGTTGAACCTATCAATGCTGGTGATCACTACATCTGAGGAACGACACTATTCAAACAAACGGTAACCAACCAAATGATCGTCGCATGATCTAAGATATTGTTTTCCAAAGAACGATCCTCCAAGTTATTGAGATCCCTGAGACACTTTCAGGGGCTTCCCGAAACTTAATAATATTTATGAGGCCTGATTTTATTTACCCACTATTTTATATATTTCTTCAGTATATTGTGAACCACGTTTTACTATCTGACCGCGATACAAGAAACTATACAACAGATTTGTTCTAGAATTGAGAAAGGAAGAATTTATAGAAAATGTATAATATCCACACATGTATACGGATAGAATTGGAAAGTATTCAAGTGAAACAATCTCATACACAAGACAGAAAAGAAAATCCCAATTTCCTCCCTGAAACTTGTAAACCAAACAAGATTACCCTGATATCTTTGTTCATATACTCCTCGTTTTTTTTAGTATGTTAATGTGTGCTATCATATCTACAGACGTTTAGGACGGTTCCTTTTGAAAAATTATAAATGTCAATATGATATTAAGTAAACTTTATTGATGAAAATAAATATTTGTAATAAAATATTAATTTTGATAACCTCTACCTAAGGTAGAGATATATAAAACACCAATAATTCTTGATTTTATTACAGCTGACCTAACCAACTCTATAAGCCAAGAGTCCCTTTTGGGCGACTTGCACCTTTCCAAACAAGCCTTGGAAACACGATCAGACCACCACAATAATAGGGGAAGGGCATCTTTCACCCTCGAAATTCCTCGGAATCACTGAATTCTCCACCTCCTTCCCAACCTTTCCCTTTCCGACCCTCACCAACCCCCCCTAACCACAACATTTCGGCAGTAGTGGAAGCAATGCTCGCCGTGAACTATAGAGGGAGTATTGATAGGCCACGCTCCACCTGTTGATATTGGTCTACCCAGATATTGGGTTAGGGAGATCGCAACGTCAGAGGACAGGGAGGGACAAGGGAGGGGAAAACGGACGTTAACACAAATCTTTTTGGTGTGGCTTGTTTGGATATGTGTTTTTTTATCCACACTCACGAAAAAGATAAAACGAAAGGTGTTCACGGTTAGTGGGGTAAAAAACATGTGGGGGAGAATGTATTGAATTCCTATCACTCGTTTTATCTTTGTGAAAGGACTTCTTTTTAGTAGTGGACTAGAGGACATAACTTTTTTTGAACATCCCCCATCCCTCCTATTACAAAATAACCTCTGAAAAATAGTTGATAAGTGATGTGTAAAAATGATTCGATTATACTAAAAAAATACTTATTCTGTAAATATAAGAAATAAGCCATTAACACTGAGATAATAGACTTCTTTTAACTTAGAGAGAATTAGTTTCTAGTGCTGTCTACCACAGATTGATTATTACTATAGCTAACCTAACAAAACCTAACTTTTAATTTATAAGTGCATATAATATTAGGCTTTATTTGGAAAAAAGTATTTTTATGATGTAGGAATTGATAAAGGGAGATATAACTAGATTAATTTCCTTTTTTAAAAAAAAGTCATATAAATCTTTACTGAAAGGCCACGTACATTTGACTTGGGTATATAAATATAAACCCTGACGAAGATTTTACCTTGTAGCTAGTAAAGAGTAATTGAGAACACTAGTTTGACTGATAACTGATTCCATTTCAAAATAAAGAGCTCACCAATGTATACAAATGCTAAATCAATTATCAGTAAGAACCACAAACTCACTTGAGACCTATTGAGATACACATTGTTACCTGGCTTATAACTTTCTACCCAATTTGGTCAATTCTAAGCATTTCTAATACATATACCCAGTTTAGTATTTAAGTAACCCAGGAGCATTATTATTATTATTATTATTATTATTATTATTTTTAACTTAAACTTGCGTGGAGGTATTCCCGATGGCACCAAATTTATAAAAAAACTATTGGAAAATTTCATTTTTCCTGTTTATTCTTACAGTCAACCGAGTTCACACTAATGTAACGATGGACACCTCCTTCAAAAAGAATTGATAGGCCTACCTTCTTATTTATTTGCGCAGCTTCGTCATCAATTTAGAAATTTATTTAGAAATGTTTCGTGTGTCAATACTATCTTTTATTTGTACCAAGTGAATAAAAAGTAGTAAATGCTCAGATATATTTACCTTAGAATAAAGTATAAGCTTGTAAGTAAAGTCAATTACTTAATTTTAAGTTTAGGAAGTTTCGTTGTGCGTTTAACCCTTCTCTCGATGAGTTCCAATAGAATGAAACCTAGGTCGGGGGACCGAGAGGTAACGATCAATTCTCTTCAAGAGGCAGCCATTTCATCTTCGTTATGTGGTAGCAATATAAAGTGTGACCTGTGTTCTCCTTTTCAATGTAAAAGCCATATGGTGTTTGTTTCCTTTTAAATATATTCTATCCACCCTTCCTGTTTTAATTATTAGAACTAATACGCGGATGTTGTTGAAATATATACGTAGAAATATTATATATAAATAATTATGTATTAATTAATGTTTTTTATGAGATCAAAAAATTTGTATAAATTTGTGTGAATAGATTTTTGTAACTTTTAATTTACTATCAGCAAATAGGTTTAAATAGATTAATTTTAATTAGTAATTAATAAAGATAATATTTATATTAATTGACAGTTAATGATAAATAATAAATTGAGGGATATCAGACATTTTAAATAAACAACTTATTTATTAATATTTTATTTTATGTTTCAAAGTAAATTATTTAATCTATTATTTTTTCATAACGAAGATCAAGTAAAGAATAAATATTTCAAATATATTATGTAAAATAAAGAGATAATATATTAAAAATTGATAATTTTACTTTTGTGCGTGTGAAGAGTGAATTTTGTCACTTTCTAGTTTAAATATATTTTAAACCATGTTTGATTAGATAAACTGTTTTCCGATAAAGTATACAGAAAATATTTCGTTTGAAAAAAAAAAATTGAAACGTTTGCTTGCCAGACACTGTGTTAAATGAAATATTTTGTAAGCTAACTTAATTTTATAAGAATGTTTATAAATATAAAATATCTTTTAATAGTACTGATAGCAAAGTTTAACTCTTGACAGAAACTTTTTGCTTATACTATTGAAGGTAAAATTAAAATTTTAAAAATAACTTTAACATTTATGAATTTATTTAAAGGTTTGAAACGGTAGCTTTTTACATTATTAAAGTGAATTATACTCTTGATTATTGAGTTAGTAGACTTTGAATTAAAATAAAATGTAAATTAGAACAAATATAAGAGATTTAATGATCCGGAATTATGAATTATTGGTAAAAAAAATGGTTTAGAATTTCCTACGTTGAATTAAATGGTTTGTATAAATTATGAAAATATACTTACATTAAATGTAAACGCTTGTCATAGTGGATACGTGAGGTAAGCCTAAACAATTAATCATAGTCGTGATAATGTAATAAAATAAATTAAATATTTGGAATTAATAAAATTGGGAATGAGAGTTCTCCCAATATGTACCAATCAAAGAGATATAACTTGATCAAGATATTTATTGAAAATATTCGTCTTGTTTTCAAAAATACTGTTAATTATCGGGGCCAAGTGTACTCCATTACGTCTTATTCTTTGTAAGGGAAAAAAGATTTGGGCAGAAATGGTTTCAGTTTTTCAAATTTTGTTTCTACATCTGAATAATTAATGAAATCGAAGATATGCCACGAGAGTTAATTAAATGAAAAACTATAAAGTCTAATTATTATTATGTATATATTTATGATGATTAATTTGCAAACAATTAAACATTTTGTACCTAATAAAGAACTTATAAAAAAGGGCATAAAATTACCAGATTTAATGAGGTAATTATTTGTTGATTTTAGAGCCTATAAAATACCGAGAGATTACTAACGTTAAATTAAAGTACAGTTAAATTATGATCAAGTTACCTAGCTACAAATATATTAGATAACAAATACACTAAATAAATTTATGATCAAATAAATTATTTATGGTAAATAGTATTTCTGTAATCATATCTAATGATAATTAATTTGATTACTAAGATCCGAATTATTTATTGATTAATATATTAAGAAAAATAAAATAATTAACAGGGCATTTGGTATAAATCTATTTGGCTGTCAAATGTACAAAAATGGGCTTCCGTGGGCTTCTTGATGATGCATATGTGGGAGTAGTCTCAATCTTCTCGTTTCGCATTGAAGGGATATAATTTTGATTGTGGTGCTCTGGAAAAATATGCGTCTGGGTACAGTACGCAAAAAACAAAATGGCCACCATCGAAAATACTCTTACCCATTTATCTCTGTAACCATCCGTTCAATAAAAATATGTTTTATAAAAATTATTGTAA
This sequence comes from Timema shepardi, assembly GCA_902151425.1. Taxonomy (NCBI): domain Eukaryota; kingdom Metazoa; phylum Arthropoda; class Insecta; order Phasmatodea; family Timematidae; genus Timema; species Timema shepardi. Next base: position 34,257 of record CABFVX010000031.1, on the reverse strand, counting down.
CCAATATATATTTATATATTAAGTACACACAAAATATTAAAATGTATTTGTATGTAGGACAGACAAATTAATTCGAAAAATTTACTTTTAAGGTTTCCATAGATTTCCTTAACAGTTCTTGTAAGAATATTAGTATTTAATATCATCCCATAGCTTTATTTATTCTTGCGATAAAATTAAGGACCATGTTTTGTTTAAAAACCAAAAGCCTAAACGAATATTAAAATTTGGGTTCACCTTAGTTTTCTTTATTGTTTAAAGTAATGCATATATGGACTCAAAATATAGCTTGTGTATATTGCTAGCGTGCAGAAGAAAATAAAGGTAGATAATAATCCATACTGTTTCATTTGTAGCTCTTATTCATATTTGGGATGTTACAGCTACAGCTAAAGTTACAGTTATGATACAATTTGTGAGTGTCTTACGATCCGAAAAATATATGTCGAGGGAAACACTGATATAATCATGAAAAGTGTCGGCATTAAATTCTTGTTGCAATAGTGAAAATAAACAATTTGAATTGGCATCGATCATACTACCAGTTTCTTACCAACCAAAATTTAATTGACAGATATAAAAAAAGTCAATAGTTTCCACAGACCAAGTGTGAATAGAAAGAGTGGATTAAGCTTCAAAGAAGTTTAATCTACGCACAGAGTGCTAAGTACATTCAGTCACAAAATACAGCTTATAAAAAGGACAAGTGCTTTTTTTTGTGATAAGCCTTCGTTAAAAAAAGAAAAAATAAGGGAGATTTTAACCAACAAATCTGGTAGAAACTTAGGTCATGTATATAATTTATATATTACGATAAACTCGGAGTAAAGTTAAGTGAAGCCATATATAATTAATAAATATGAATGATGCACAAGAAAATTTATGTAATGTGTAATTGAATATTTCGAGCAAATATCTCACTAATATTCTTTATTTCAAGAGCATAGATTTAATTACTAGGGATATTTAACACATAAAAGGTGTGTTCAACAATAGCAGAAGAATTCTAATATAACAAAATTCTGGAAAAGTTACTGTCACTGGACCAAAATTTTGCAACGGATGTCCAAGAAGAAACATACGGGTATATTTTTGTTCTTCAATTAATGTAGATTATTCTGCTGTAATATCAAGTAAAAAGCTGAATATATTAATTAATACAGAGATGTCAGACAAGGAAATTGTATTTTATTGCCCTGGACAGCATAACAAACTAGAGAAAGTACAAGGTTAAAAATGATATTAGAGGCTGAAAGTTATAAGATGAGAAAACAGTTTTTTGTTTTGTTTCAGTCTGAAAACCTCATTAGAAATCTACTATTGAAATCAAATTCACGAACATTTTATTCTTCCTTACCAGGCGATATCATTGATATAATTCTAAAATAACTTATCAGTTCCTTTAAGGGGTGAACTGTAATCTTATCAGAGATAAATAAAAAGCATGTAGCAGTGGTGAGTCGAGATTTTCACATGTCACAAATTCTTATGTCAAACTGCCAATTTTGTAGGCAAGTAGAAAACAAGCAGTCTACTCAGTTTCATCATACGGGAGATGTATCACTTCAGGCTGTATTTTTTCTGAAGAGGATCAACCCGCGGCTAGTTCCTAGTAATCCTTTTGACTGGGGTCGGTTTTGGCATTAATTATAAAGGGGTCCTAAGGATGGAAACGCAAATAGCATCGAATGTTTGAAGATGATTCTAGAAAATGATGGAGCTTACATCTGACACGACATTGTGCCCTATAGATGTATACATTGTGCAGCTGACAACATGTACTTCCTTGAAAGCATTAAGGATGGTATAAGAATACTTCATGGGACTCTAATAACTGTGTACTAAGCTATGAAAAATTCAGATTCATTAAGCCACTATCATTAGCTTCGTTAAATGATTCGACGTAGAATACCATTGCCACTGATATCCATACTGTACTTATATGTCCAAAGCTACCAAACTGGAAGACCTGCTGCCCATTTCCTATGTTTCACGCAAACAAATTAACTACCTGGACATTTTTAATGAGGCTGGGATGATATTTGGTTTTTTCTAGGAAATTAAATAATGACTGCCAGCAAGATGTCTACTGTATACCCTTTAACATGGTCTGGTTATAACAGGCTCGTAGTAAGTGAGAAACCTTTTAGACGTGCTACCTACGATTCCAGAATCACCAAACAATAGTTAATTGCAACTTACTATCATGGAGCAACTGAAGAAAGTTATCAGTTCAGTTCATGGGTGCAGTAGAGTTCACTAAATCAGTTCAATACCTTATAACATTTCAGTACCTCACACTAATTCAATAAAAGCAGTGAAAATTAAGGTAGTCGTCACATTTTACATGGCTCTTTACAAGACAATGGAACAAATTTAAATCGGTGTTAAAGCCTGTAAAGGTAAAATGCTTTTTAAACGTGGTGAGCTACACGTTATATTTGATAAACTGCTCAAAATTGGATAACTTATACAAGTATCTGGTATAGCTAAATTACGAGTGGAATCTGATTTATATTTGCAGAAACATTGAAACAAATTCTTGATGGAAAACACACCATGAGAGCAGTTGAAGCTCACAAAACCACATTCTATTAATTGCATATTCTGCTTTTAGAAAAATTTGAGAAATAATATCGAAAGAAACAAAACGGTTTGAAGCCTCTTTTCGATAAATTTACTAATGGATTGACAGCAGGAAATAAAAAAATATTTTCAAACTACACATGCTACTTTAGTTTCTACCACAATATAAATTATAAGTGCGTTGTAGAAATAGAGGAAGCTAAACCTAAACTTCAAGATTTTAGAGGAACATTTCCCAGTTCAGCTCTTTGTATCAGGAAAAATGCAAGGACTTCTTCGACACCAAACCAATGGAGTGACAAAAATGAATCATAAATGATGGCAGAAGAGGAATTAATTTCTAAATAAATTACATTAAATATTTTTCATGAATTTTTGATGGGTTTACTGGTAGGTATTGGTAATAAAATTTTAAATAAAATGAATCATAGCATCTACGTTTATAAAAACTGTAAATAAATCCACTTGTATTATGATCAATTTTTAGTATATTTCATCCCACGAATTTTCTTTTACAGGATCATCGTGGTACTTGGCGTTATAAATACATAGATGCTCTTTTAGGTCAGGATATTTTTTAATTAATATAAACAAATCTTCATAATTCAGTCTGAAAACCTGCACAAAACAAAAATTGTAACATATATTACATGAAATACAATGTCCGTTACTTAAAACTTAAGTCAATTGGCTAAAATTGTTTGTGCATAACTTACAATATTTGTTGAGTATCTTTTTTGAGAAGAAAGAATTAATCATTTTAGATTAAATTTTTATTTTAATGTATTTTAATAATTTTTTCTTCAAATAAACTTTGCATTAAAGTAGCTTTCATTTGAATTTAATCAAAACTATTTAAATGGTTATAACGTGATAGATTTAATTTGAATGTTGGAAGATGAGGGAAAAAATTGTTTCAATGATTTTTATATGGCCAATACTAGACTTTTGTTTACAGCTAACTCCTCTATTTTCCATTAATTAAATCTATGACGTAAAACAAAATGAAGATTGATTTGCTGTTAGACGGTGATTAAGTTGAGTTCTATCCCAATCTAGATGTGAATTTTACTTATTAAAATGAACAGTGGGTATAGAAGACAAAATTGTCACAATTCACGGCACAAATTAACACTTTTTTTTTAGTATGAAGCATGCCGGAACTAAACCAAGGCACCCAAATGGTGTCTGAATGACATTAAAGCATATTCTTCCCGTAGTTCCTTTCATCCAATCTCAAACAACACAGGCACTGCGCGGCGCGGCACGCCGAAAGAAATAGATTCTGCTTTAGAAACATCAAGACATCTGGCACGGAAATTCCACAAGCCGCTTATTTACGTTATAGCACGACGCCTTGTGGTGGACGTTGCACCATTTGATTTCATAAGATGCATACAACAAAGATCTCTTCTCAGAGGCATGGCACGCCGTGGTGGGCGATGTTCTTTACACAATTTCGCGGCGTGAAGTCTGTCTGAGCTGATCTTATAATAATATGAATTATATATATATATATATATATATGCATATATGCAGATCAACAAAGGCATACCTCATGTTGTGCAAGCTAGTATTTGAAAATATTAAAATTATATATATATTTAATTATGATAGTTGAAGACACCCTTTATACCTATAAAAATTACATTGTTCTTATCTTTAAAGAGAGAGAGATTTGATTAACTTTTGTATCGTGGTATTAATACAGTTTAGAACATTATTTATTAACTGTAAATATATCTATGGTATAAATTTTAAACATGTAGACTTCCCAAATGATACGCCCACATTTAAGGATCATACTTAAATAATGCACACAATTAGATCACCTAGAATAGTTTCAGTAAAAATGAAACCCATTCATCAATTAATATTTGAAAAAACAATTTGATATTTAAAGCATGTTTGTTCAAAATATAAGTATTGATTATTATTATTATTATTATTATTATTATTATTATTGTTACTGCACAAACGTTATCATACGTTAAAATAGAAATAAAAAATGGCGAATTGGCTCACGGACTTAATTAAATAATAATACTATATTAACTAATATGAATAATAAGCTATGAAATTGACTTGAGACTGGTTTTCGAATAATATTAGTTAAAATATAAAATGTAATAGATTTAAGGAACTAAACTATGTGTTAGAAATATTTTAGTTGTAAGAAGAGACTTAAATAAATAAAATGTATATTATTACACATTTACACTATTACATGTATGTATAACATCTATGGTGAGAAGCACATTGTGCTTAGCTGGACCATGTTTAATGATTAAAAATATGTACTCTAGATACAATAAAATCACTACTACTACTACTATTACTATATCTACCTCTCCCCCTCCACCATTTCCCCCTCCACCATTTCCCCCTCCACCATTTCCCCCAACACCTCCTCCGCCTACACTAAGACACAACCATGTTTATAACACTATGATAAAGCATTATTAAAAATATAATATATACAATATATTATGAAAATTATGGCAAACAACACATGATAGTAATAATACCAAATTGAATAAAGATACTCTTTAATATTTTGCCAGATGATATTTTAGGATTAGAACAAAATCAGTGGTAAGAAAATAAATAATAAAATGGCAGGCTTGCTCATATACTTTATTTAAACTTTAATGCATTCTAAAAATGTTTCATAATTTAAAATATTATGAAAATATTGTGTTGGACAGCAGGTAGCATGCAATAAATATTCAGCTGTACAACATAGCTGGTATATATATATATATATATATATATATATATATATATATATATTATATATATA